>BQNB010128202.1:3953-14175 GCA_026074375.1 Tanacetum coccineum | reverse complement strand
TTTGGCATTTTAAGTCCGTTTTTTGGTTATTTTAGCTCGTTTTTAAAGGTAAAAGGTATGTGTGTTTAAACACATACCACGTGACTTCCCGCATTATCCATGCTTCCACCAGCTTTTAAACTTCTTCGTTTACCACCTTGCTTCTCTTCGGTTGTTGATCCCAATGAATAGATCTTTAACTCCTTAGCTTGTAAGGTTTAGTACCTTTAGATAAATCCAAAAATACTAAGAATGAAACTTTGATTGAATGATATAAACTATGCGGAATCTAGTTTATATCACTAAGAAGTATTCTCAATGAAACAGTAAAGTATGTTTTGACACAATGATATAATTATCACAATAAGCTTCAATATATATTAATACAATCATTCTGACTTAGTGATAGGGTTTACAACCTTGAAGCTGTGAACTCTATGGAAAACTGAGATGGAAAACTTATATCTTTCTATACCCTAGGATCCCCTTTTATACACCAAGGAGTCCTACAAGGCTTACAATACATTCCTAACTTATCATGATCTTTTCTATAAATAAACGTAATCTCTTAATCAAATAAGTTATACATATCTTTTACAAAAATAACTTAATACTTATCTTCGTAAGTATTCTTGTTCTCCAATCAATCTTTATCTCTTTAATCCGTCTTTATCCTCTTGACAGCAGTAAGTCTTCTAGCAGTTGTAATTCAGCAGCAGTTGTATCTTTATAACCAGCAGCACAAACTGAGCATAAGCAGTAGTAAGTACTAGCAGTACTAACTTTACGCTAACAGTTGTAACTTTACTCTAGCAGCACTAAGTTATACTAACAGTACTAAGTTACACTAGCAGTAGTAACTTTTGTACTAACAGTACTAACCACTTAGCATACTTTCAGTCTTCAACTCTGAGCAGTCTTAACTTCTACTGACAGTAGTAACTCAATACTAACAGTACTAAATTATAATAACAGCAGTAACTAGCAGTGGTAACTTTATACTACCAGTACTAACTACTTAGCATAATTTCCATTATGTACCTGAGCAGTAGTAAGAATCCTTGAAGTCTTTTAAGTCCCAACAGATCACAACTCACAGACTATGGCATTGGATTCAACAAAAATTCCTCAGTACTTCGATAACAAAAGTGCCATTGTCTTACGCTGTAACAACGTCCAACACTCAAGATCCAAGCATATTGACATCAAATACCATTTCATCAAGGAGCAAGTGGAAAATTGGGTGGTTGAGCTATACTTCGTTAGAACAGAATATCAGCTGGCAGATATCTTTACCAAGGCATTGAGATGAGAAAGACTTATATTTCTTATCAACAAGCTTGGAATGAGAAGTATGTCTCTTGAAACGCTGAAAAGGCTGGCAGAAGGAGAAGAAGAGTGATGGTGGCACATCTTCTTGTATCCTATGTAAATATATAAAATCATAAAAACACAAAAAGATTTTCTATTTTTTAGAATAGATTTTTATGAAAAAGATAATACAAAATATAAAACCCATAAAAAGAAAATAGAAAATTAAACAAAAATCAGAAAATACAAAAATATATTTTTCATGACATGTCTTCTGAAAATCGATAATATTTACGGCTTTAAAAATGTCATTCAATAATGATACGAAGCTGTAAATAAAGTTTGAGCATAGCATCAATTTCTATATTATCATCATTTTTAATTACCAAATGTTTTTTTCAATTCAGCTATATCATCTGCTTTAACTTCTTCATGCTCATTAGTTTCTTTATCATCCTCCAGTTTTTATCTCTTTGAAGATTCTTGTTGATGCTCTTTTACTGCTCTTTTCTTACCAAGACCCTTCTTTCAGCTGCTTTTAGCTTTCTCCTCACTACCTTCTACCTTCTTTTCATTGCTTTCTTATACCTCTAAACCCATAGCCACAAAGGTATTTACCCTCTTCATCTCCTTGTCAAAAAACTTTTGAATTTCATCATAGCTCTTTCCCTTTAGATGTTTGTATGTGTATCTACCCATGTGCTTAAGATAGGTAGACCTTTGAGTTCTCTTTTGTGCCTTGGTAGGAGGTATGTTTCTCTTTTCTTGTGCTCTTAGTGCAGCAAAATGTTTTCTTCTTTTCTCCACGAGTTCCATAAACAGTTTTTATTTTTCTACATCTGTCAACTCCTCTCTTTCTCTTGTTTGGAGTCTTTCAGCTAGTAATCTATCAGCTTCCATCATAGCTTGTGTATTTTCCCATGATTCAATCAATGCTATGTTGGCTTCTTCTTTCTTTTGCCTTTTAAGCCTTTCTTCTTCTATGATTTCAGCATCCAATTGAGCTTGAATATTTCTTGCCAAATCTTCATCAATAACAACTTGATCTTTCTTTGTCAAAGGTCTCTCGGGCTCTTGCATGATGCCTTTTCCTTTGTCTTTGATTGAGGGTTGTGTGACAAAAACTGTTGGTTTAGATACCTGCTTTTCCAGATCATGAAAAACAATTCCCTTTGCATTGGGTTTAGCTGCCTTGATTTCCATTAAAGTCTGATCTAAAGTTTCTTCAACTCTTGTAGGAATAGTAGGAGCAGTGGTATCTTCAACATCAGTAGGAGAAGCACTATCTTCAATACCAGCAGTAGTAACTGCTTCACCAGCAGTACTATCATTAATCTTTGTACTCTGCTCATCTTTCTCACCAGTTCTTGCATCCAAAAACATCTCATCACCATCCATAACTCTAGTGTCAAACATTAAGTCTTTATCCTGCCTTTCTTGAGTTTTATTAACTAGAGTTACTTCAGCATCTGCATCAATATCTTCAATTCTTCTCCCCTGTTTGGATGCATCCTCTTGAGCACCTAAACTATCATTTGAGGATTCAATTCTTCTAGCAGCACCAACTTTCTTTAATCTTTTAAGCCCTGTGGTTCTAGACTTGCTCCTCTTTTCTAGCTTATCTACGCTCTTCTTGAGACTAGCAATCTCAATAGCTTGATCAAATTTAGCCTTTTCCAAGTCAAAAACCTGTTTTTGCAATTTGGTACATAAAACCATCAAATCATTAAGTTGCATGCTATCCTCACCACTGGGTAGTGGATCATTGAAAGGCGTGGGTATACTTTCCTCATGCTCTGTCTCATCATGAGCAACTTCTGCTTCCTTCCTCTGTTTCCTCTTGGACTTTTGTTTCTTCTTGGGTGGAGAGGATATAGATGGTTGATCAACAATGGGTATTTGATTGGAATCAATTGGATGGTCTGAATCCTCACCCATTTCTTCAGAAGCTTGAACCATCATAGTATCAAATAAAGGTGTTATCCTCCCAGAAAAATCATTTCCTTCTCTCTTCATGTTAGCAAAAAATTTCTTTGTGTAAGAGGGATTAACATAAATCTTCTTGTGATGTGACATGTCTCCAAGCTGTTGATTAATGAAAACTTGTAGAAATCGTGGATACATTAGAAATTTAACCCCTCCATCTAAGTGTTTCACCATAGCATCAAAGATGTACCTAGATAGATTAAATTTCTGGTTTGTTGCCAAGCATATAATTAAGGAAGCCATTGTACTACTGAATTCATTCCATGCAGTGGATTTAACACTAAGGCATTGTGTAATAGTGTGAATTAAGAACTTCCACTGTGGAGAAAAGAAAGCTTTATAAAAAGTAAGCTTTTAAGATGGTTTTTCATACCTCATTCATGCTAGTTCTTCAAAAATAGTAGCAGTTGGCAAGCAATCAGTACCCCCTGCATCTTCCAAGTAAAGATTACTCCTAATGCTTGACTCCGTGATGATCAGCTTCTTTTTATCAATTAGGGCTTGTATCTGACGTACATCATTAACCGTCTTGACCTTTGCTGTTGCCTAAAACTGTTCAATACAAGATGTGTAGATAGTTGGATTGACTGTTAAAGCATAATGGACAGAACTTTCTTTCAGGAAATCAATAATCTCTACAAACCATCACTTTCTACAGGTTTATCCAAGAACGCGACCACATTGTGCGTTTTAGCAAACTTAGGGCTCGACATAATGATGATTTTGATGATCAAGGATGAAAATTGAGTTAGGGTTTATGGTTAGAGAGTGTATGAATGATTGAAATCGAATAAAGAATCAAATGAAACCCTTAATCGAAGTATTTATAGAATCACCCTCAATAGCAGGAACTTGAACTGGCAGCACTAATTGATGCCTAACAGCATTAACTTAAACCAACAGCAGTAAGTTAAACCTGGCAGCATAAACAAATACGGGCAACATTAATGTAAGCCTAACAGTATTAACTTTAAGCTTAGCAGCATTAAGTTAAAGCTGAGCAGCATTAACATCAATACACCAGTAATTACCTAAATTTCATTCCAAAAAGCAATTTTCATCATCAAAGTTGATTCTCACAAGCTCTCTTTCTGTTTTTATGCTCACAGTAATCTCTTATTTCTTTTTGCTCACATAATCACTCATTTCTGTTTTTATGCACACATCTCTCTTTCTATTTTTAAGCTCACTTAATCTCTCATTTCTTTTGGCTCACCAAAACACTCTTTCTGTTTTTATATCACAAATCTCCGTATTCTTTTGAGCACCAATGCAGACAATTTTGTACTATGTATCATCAATTCTATAAGTTGCATAATGTCCTCGCTACTTCCAAATGTGTTAACTTTTGAGAGAGGTGGATCATTAGACTGTTTAGATGTAGTCTCAAACCTAGTTTGAACATTTACATCCCCCAATATGGTATCTTGGCACCTGGGACCACTACCTGAACCAATTCCCTAAGAACTTGGCTCGTTAAGTGTTGCCACGGATTGGGTCTTAATTTATGTTACCACTGTCCTGCTCTGCTTCTAAGCTAGAAGCAGTAGTGGCAGCCCTTTCCATTCTGTCACCCAACTCCTTATGGACAGCCTCATTACCAACCTTTTTCAGGGGGACCACTAGACTGAGGTATCTTGGTTTCCCGACCTCTTTTGATTTGCCTAGGGGTTTGACATATTCCACACTTGTGTTTGATTTTACATGTCCTTTCAGTAATTCTTGACTGCATATTGACAACATAATCCTCCCCTCAATTCAATATCAGTTACTCAATATGCTTATCCGGTAAATGTTAGTCCAAAACCAAAAAGATACACTCCAAAGTCTTTTCTTGTTTAGCAGTTTTAACTATGACTAATAGTTTTAACCAACAGTCTTAAGTATAACTAGCAGTACTAATTATACTTAGCAGTATTAACATTTACCTTAGCAGTTTTAACTTTGTCTTCAATAATTATACAACAACATGCCTCTATTCATCACAAGCACACTAGAAAAGACTAGATAAACATGTGAGAATTCATAAGGATCCATATTTATGCATAACCCATGAATAAAAATTAAGAACTGTTAAGCCTCAGAGATTAAGTAATCCAATGCTAGCAATTAGCAAGTTAAACCTACTAGCATCAAAAGCTTTTGTGAGAAGATCTGCAACATTTTGGTCTGTGTGAATTTTAATCACTTGTATCAACTTCTTCTCATATGAATCTCTGATAATATGGTGCCGTATCTCTATGTGCTTGGTTTTGGAGTGAAACACTGGATTTTTCACAATACAGATTGTACTTTCATTATCAATGTAGATTTTGGTGTTCATGAAATTGAATCCATAGTCAAGCATCTAATTTTGGATCCATAACACCTGTCCACAGCAGTTAGCAGCAGCAACATATTCTACTTTAGTTATTGAGTTGGCTACTATAGTCTGCTTCTTACATTGCCATGAAATCAATCTCTTGCCAAGAAACTGACAACCTCCTGTTGTGGATTTCCTGTCAAGACTAGCTCCAGTATAGTCACTATCAGAAAAATCTTCCAAGTCAAATGGTGAATCTCTAGGATACTAAAGGCCCAATTTAGGTTAGCCTTTTAAGTATCTAAAGATCCTTTTCACAGCATTAAAGTGTGAAGTCTTTTGGAGTAACTTGAAACCTTGCATAAGCACAAACAGAAAACATTACGTCTGGTCTAGAAGTTGTTAAGTACATCAATGATCCAATCATTGATCTATATAAGTGTACATCTACATCCTTAGCTTCTTCATCTTTTATCAATGCCTTGTTTGTCTCCATTAGAGTGCTTGCTATCTTTACTGAGGCAAAATCAAACTTTTTCAAAATCTCAGCCACATATTTATCTTGGCTAATAAATATCCCATCACTCTTCTATTTAACCTGAAGTCCTAAAAAGAAAGAAAGTTCTCTCATAGAACTCATTTGGAACTTATCATGCATCAGCTTTTCAAATTCAGTACTCATTTCTTTCTTGGTTGATCCAAAGATGACATCATCAACATAAACTTGTACTAGCAGGATATCATCTTTATACCTTTTAATGAACAAAGTTTTATCAATTTGACCCTTGTGAAAACCATTATCCAGTAAGTAAGTTGAAAATGTCTAATACCATGCTCTTGGGGCCTGATGTAGTCCATAGAGAGCCTTTTCTACCTTGTAAACTTTATCTGGAAAGTATGGATCTTCAAAACCAGGAGGTTGACAAACATACACCTCCTCTTCTATCTTTCCATATAGAAAAGAACTCTTCACATCCATTTGGTAGACTACAAAATCTTTTAAGGAAGCATAAGCCAGAAATAATCTTATGGCTTCAATTCTTACAACTGGTGCAAAGACTTCATCATAGTCTATACATTCCTCTTGAGTATGACCCTGAGCAACTAGTCTAGCTTTGTTCTTTACCACTATGCCTCTTTTATCCTTTTTGTTTATAAAAACCCATTTAGTACCAATTTCCCATTTGTCTCTAGGTAAATCAACTAAGGTCCAAACTTTTAGTAGTTTAAATTGTAGAAGCTCATCCTGCATTGCTTCCACCCAGCTTGGATCTTTTAAGGATTGATGGTTGCTCCTTTTACCATATATATAAATATAAATAAATATATAAATATATAACAAAGAGGATAATATCAATGATAGTAGTATAGTATTACCGGAAGTATCGGTTTCTCACTTCGTTATCCAAAAAGTTTAAAACCGGACCCGGGTCGTTCTTCCCGACGAGGCATGAATTTGAAAATCGAATCGAGGTTTAAACAATGCTTGAATGATCAAAGATATGAGTTGATTATCTATTTCTACAAATAAAATGCAAACACAAGTAAAATAAA
Source organism: Tanacetum coccineum (assembly GCA_026074375.1). Classification (NCBI taxonomy): domain Eukaryota; kingdom Viridiplantae; phylum Streptophyta; class Magnoliopsida; order Asterales; family Asteraceae; genus Tanacetum; species Tanacetum coccineum. The sequence continues at coordinate 7,043 of BQNB010128202.1, read as the reverse complement.
CCCTAAAACGAAAGTAATTTAGGCTAAAATCCTAAAAACGGGAATGTAAAAACGCGACTTAAAACCCAAATTATCGAATTTTAAACGTAAAGTGAATTTTTTACCTTTTAATAAGCTACAAGTGACTAAAAAGAAAGAATAAAAAAACTAGATCAAAAATGGAGGTGTTTAAGGCTAAAAACGCGACGAAAACGAGATCAGGATCGAATCCGTTCTTTAAAAAATCAAATCTTAAAATTCTAACCCTACGAACGCAAATTTATTTTTCCTAGGTCCTAATTGATAGAAGAAAATTTTCTAAAAAAGATTTATATTTTTTTGACTTTTATTTTATTTATTATGATTTAAAAACTATTTTATAAAGCAAAAATGATTAAAAATAGTAAATCAACTTGAAAAATTCTAAAAAAATATAGAAAAGTACTTTAGATTATGAAGAATATATGAAAAATAAGAACTGGAACAATGGCTGAACAAATAAGCAGATATTAAGCAAAACGCATAAATAAGCCAAACTGGCCAAATGCAATCTTTTGACCAAGGACTTACCATATATACTAGTATACATGCAAGACAATTCATTATACAAAATCACTTAGCTAAAAATCAACACAAAAACCCCTCTCCCCTCCTACACTTTTAGCCATGAAATGAACACCCCATATAATAAAACCTACAAAAATTTTATAACAACCTATACACACATACACACATCATTCCTAAGATATTCTAAGATGTTCCCATGTATTGGTTAGCCATTTAAAGGATTATCAAGAAAAGGAAAGTTAGTGTTTATTTGGATATGTTTGGGTTCATATTGTGCAAGTTGGGTTTAAAAGGCTTAAACAGGGTTTAGCACCTATTTTTCTTCATTATCATTCATCATAAGGTCTTCTATTAACCTTTATACTTCATTTTATGAGTTTTTATGGTATATGATGTGCTATGTAGTAAAATCACATTTGGTTGTGTTTAACCATTTTAAAAACTAAAAAGTGGATTTTCTTGTAAACATGATTTATGGATTAGTACAATGTTATATGGATGGGTATATTGAGTTTACTAAATGGTTGTATAGACTTTACACACTTGGCCTTATTGTATAAAAATGATTAGGATAACTAGTAAATTAGTGGTTTACTAATAAAGTTATGATTTTTAAGTGTTATTATGGGACCATTGTTAATCTTGTTACTTGGACATTTGGTCAAAAGGATGGACTAAGGCGACTATTTTATATGTATCACATATAATACTTATGGGACATATGAGACTTGTGGTAGTTACAAAGTAAAAAGTACATAAAATAGCTTTAATATAAGTATAAGTATGGATTCTTAAGGGGGGGGTGCTGTTTCTTATTCAGAAATTTCAAATAGTGGTTTGGACATTATTATAAAAAATAATACGTCTCATGACGATTCCAAAAAGATAAGAAAAATCGAAAAAACGGATATATTACGAAAAATATACCGGTAAAAAACAAGTTATACGTTAATAACAGAGTCGTAAAGTACTTTTATAAAAAACTTTTTATAAAAATTATTCAAAACACAGTTTGGCATTTTTAACAAATTATACATATTTTTTTATGATTCCAAAAATGATAAGAATCGTAATTTTTCAATTAATAACGAACGAGTTATGAATTTCGCGAGTTTACGACAATTAATACTTTTATAAAACTATTTTTATAAAAGTTACTGTTCATGACAGAAATAATTATTTTTTTTAAACCACATAAATAAGTATAACTTTCAATTACGAGAACATACTCGAAAGAATCACTAAAAACAGATCTATAACGAATAAAAATATGCGTTACGCGTTTACGATAATTAAAAACTATAAAATACTTTATAACTAGTGTGAACAGTAAAAGTACTGTTCATCATGAGGTCAAACATATGAAAAATGTCAAATTATGATAACTCGTCCTAATATGAAAGCGTGGGCATAAGAAACGTCAAAATCGGACTTAAAACGCGAAAGTTACGCCAGTTTTACTAAAACGGTAATTATAAACGTTTTTACTTATTAAATACAATTTTACCAAAACAATTAGATGGTGATTGAACTATATAGACCTATATGTGGTATTAAGCAAAGTGCTATATTACTAGGGAGTTCCATAATGAGGCCTCTTGTTAGGATCACATAAATGGACCCGAACAAAGAAGCTTCGGTCACTCGAAGATACAAGACAAAAGTGTAGCTCGAAAGACAATGTTAATTAATGTTTATTATGTATACGGGCCAAGATGTAAAAAGCCCAAAAGAAAGCCCTCAAAGGCAAATCCTAGTTAGTATAAATACACCTAGTTTAGTCAAAATTAGGTTAGCTACTCCATTATTATTTTTCATCTTAAGGGTTTGTAGCAACTTTTTGTTTCTTTCAATCAAAAGTTCTTTAATGTTTAATCTTTTATTGCCATTGATCTTGTGATTTCATCCATGGAATGATCTAGGGATCCTACAATTGGTATCAAGAGCCTACAAGATTGATGTATTGATTTGGTTTGTATTTTTTTGTTGTTATTGATTTCGGAAAAAAAAGGGGTCTCGATTTATTTTCCTTTCTTTTGGTTCGAAACAATCTTCGAAAACAAGCGTTTTTGATCGTGTTCGTGGTCTTGGTTCGTGTTTTATAGCAAGAAAAAGGGTCTTTTGTTTCGTGTTTTTGTGCTCACCGAACGAGCAAAAAGAACTAGACGATCGAAAGAGTGGAATACAAGGTTGGACCGAACAAGGGATCGAACTAGGGGAAATCAAGGAGGATCGAACGAGGGGTAAACAAGGAGGATCGAACGAGTTGAAGATTCAAGGATCGAACGAGCAACCTCCAAGAACAATCGAACGAGTGACCTCCTACATCAACCGAACAAAACGATCGAACAAGCGACCGAACAAGGCGTTCGAACGAGGGGATCGAACAAGCGACCGAACAAGGCGTTCGAACGAGGGGATCGAACAAGCGACCGAACAAGGCGTTCGAACGAGGGGATCGAACAAGCCAATCGAACTAGTCGATCGAACAAGCCAATCGAACTAGTCGATCGAACAAGCTAATCGAACTAGTCGATCGAACAA
>BQNB010128201.1:3506-19320 GCA_026074375.1 Tanacetum coccineum | reverse complement strand
TTGATCGTAAAATTTTCTCCAAAGTTAATTAGCATTTTTATTCACCTTAAAAATACTTTTCTATTAACCTAGAGTATTTACACGACATATTTACACTTTAAACCCTTCAAAACTCATTTGAACATTAACGGACGTGTTAGGACTCGTTTTTCGGCATTTTTTAAAATTCACGAGTCAAACCACCCGGAATACAAATAACATAATAATAACCTCTAAAAAGGAATATTATTCACAAATAACCATAAATTACCACAATTCTCAACAAAATCACTACCGTCAACACGGTACAAAATCTGAATAAACTAACAAACGTCAAATAGTCAAAGGACTATAAATAAAATATTCAGAACACAAAAAGGGCAAGAGTTACACAAAAGTAGTAAACTAGTAAAGAAAAAAACATTAACTTAATAAAACCTAAATATAATCATACCAAAAATAAAACTGAAAAACTTGAGAATTACTTAACCAACGATCGACTTATGTTGTAGTCGGCTAGTAACAAAACAGTCACCAACGATTGACTTTAGTCAACTGGTAACAAAACAGTGTTAACGATCGACTTTAGTCGACTGGCAACAAAGCAGTACCAACTATCGACTTTAGTCGACTGGTAACAAAATAGTACCAACGATCGACTTTAGTCAACTGGCAACAAAGCAGTACCAACTATCGACTTTAGTCGACTGGTAACAAAATAGTACCAACGATCGACTTTAGTCAACTGGTAGCAAAACAGTACCAACGATCGACTTTACCCGACTAGTAACAAAAAATAAACAATTAAAAATCCAAATAATTTTTTTTTTAAATCAAACCATATAATTAAAAGCTAATAAGGCTTCCATCATACCATCCACATACAAAACACGAAAAAGGAACCACCACGACTTAAGTATGTTTATTAATAGGATTGAGATCCTCTAAATTTCATATGAACTTTACCGGTAAAGTTTTGTCACTAAAATAAAGTAAACCGTGTCTCTTAGTAGAACCCACTGTTATGTTTATAAGAGAACTTTACCAGTAAATTTCATTTGAACTTTAAAGAATCTTAATCTTTATTAATTTCATCCATTAAAAAAGAAATTTATAAGGAGATTGATGCGTAATTTCGCTTGAAATTAAATTTACCAAGTTTTAAATTTATAAAACTTGATTACCTATGGTCTACAACGTACTAACGGGCAGAGAACCCGATCGTGTGTAGTGCGGGATTGGTAAATCCGAGGTCATCCCAAGAGCTAAGTGTATAAGTTGCAATTTGAATTGGTCACAGATTAAAATGGGTTGAATATGAATTAAACAGAATTAAAATGAATTAAAACGCGAATTTAAAGTTACGAGACTTGATCAGGGAGAAGAGATTACTGGCCTAGTTATTCCTTTGTTATAGTTATAATTAGCGTTTCCTAATGCAATGTCAACTTATCGTTACAGTGGTTCTAATATCAACAAATTCAATTGAGCATCTAACCTTTCCTATGTAGCCTACGATCTCAGGTCCTCGTTGGTCAAGAAGGGTGAGCATCTAGTCTACAGTAGTTAACCCCCAACTATTCTAATGACCTGTTTAATGCCAATAATCCCACATCATGGCTGTAGACTCTCCTAGAATAGTTTTCCTGAAGTTTATAAGTACCTATCATAATATAGGCGGAGATATGGACAATCCCTACACTATGGATAGTTTCCAACCTATCCCTAGTACCCAGTACACCCTTAATTCAACAGGTAAGCCTACTATAAGGTTTAACAGGATCTACACTAGCATCAATACTACCAAATCTCAGGGATCATGTAACAGGCAAATAGGATATCTTATAAACGATAATTCAATGAGAAACTAACATCAAAACCATAACCAAATCATAAAAAGGCTAGCACTTAAGGTGCTTAGCCACTCATGCTACAAAATACCCCAGAAATAAATGAAGAACTCATGAATTGAGAAAACATAATATTCTTACAATTTTGTTGATGAATGAATGATACAATAAATAAGTAAAGTGATCTCTCCCTTGAACTATGTAGTGAATGAGCTGAATTTCGTTCTCCTTTAGAACCCCTAGATGTTCCATGAAACTTCTTATGCAAGAATGATACGAATAAAATAATATTATGGATGTATTTATATTATTTGTCTCAACTACGGCGTAGTTGAGTGTATAAACTATGTTGCAGTTATGCTGCATCGGGCTTTCCTCTTGAAGGCTAAGTGTAACTATGACGTACATAAAGTGGCCAACTATGCCGTAGTTATGACTAGACTTTACTTTTTTGGTATTCTTGCTAACTACCGCGTAGTTAAATCGGGGTAACTACGCCGTAGTTTCTTCTAAGCCATCATGAATTATTCAAATGAACTATGACATAGTTTAGTGTAGTAACTACACGGTAGTTATGACTAGGCAGCATAACTTCGCTCTTTTACTTATCCAATTCCCGTGTCTTTTCGCTTAAACGTCTATATTTTCCTATAAATGAAATATAAACTGATTAAGTACATATTTTAACCACAAATAGAAAATTATGAATGTTTTACAAGGGATTTTGATACAAAAAGGTATTAAGTATTTGATGATATCAAATATCTCCCCACTTGACTTCTACTTTCCCTCAAGTAGACCTATTAGAAATATTCCTCAAAAGATATCCCCCAATTCAACTCGAGAGATATGAATTTATAAATTACCTATGCTAGAAATACCAAAGCCGAACACCTCACAAAAAGGGGATCAAATCACTCAACTCTCACTAGTCTAAGTGTTTTATTTTCGAGGTGATCACTCAACTGCTTTGTCATAGTATGTATGTAACACCCCCAAAAATGTGTCGCAGCGGAAATATGTCAGGGGGCGTTACTTCATAATACAATAGCACAAGATACAAGAGAACGACCTCTAAATGTGTCGTTTGTAAAACAATCTCGTTGATTTTCTGAAATCAGAATAATAGTTGTCCCATAATTGCATCACCATGAAAAACTTGAATGTAAAGACTCCAATGCACATCAAATAATCCAAGCATCTAATTCACCTGAGAAAAACATGCTTAAAAGTGTCAACATTAAAGTTGGTAAGTTCATAGATTAGTTTAAATATGAATGTAAGTTTCAACAAGTATATTTATCCACTGTGTCATCACAGTACCCTGAAAAAGGTTTATAAAATATGCACGACCCATTTTATGTTACCAAAAGTACCAATCTTATCCCAAAGATTTTTATAAATAATGCATGACAGATTTAATGTCATTGTCACTAAAATGTATCCAATTATGTATGATGTGTCGGGGCCACCGTAGCCACAACATGATCCGACAAATGTTATAACGTTCGTTCCAGTGATAAGCTAGACACCCGAACGGGGGTTGTCAAGCCCGCATAGATCTATTTGTTAATATCATTCGCGTGGACATAACGCTAAATGTTCGTACCCTATTATGCGATCGCTTAATCACGACGAACAGGGATCCATACCCGAATAGATCTATTTCATAACATACGCGGAGCTCACTCCTCCATGTGATTTCCAGTTCATGACACTAGTGACGTAGACTTGTTGTATGTACCCCTTCGGACAGTGAACATATCATGTGTTCCTATCATGGGTGTTCCATCTTGCAACACCCTGGGCATGTATGCATGTTGGCCCCCGCAGGCGCCAAACAAATCAAAATCCGAATATCAAATCAAATGTAAAGTATGCATTTGTGACCAAAATAAAGTCAAATAATGTATCCCATAGCGAGCTATGCAAATAAGTATGTAAACCAATTTGACATGAATCATGTAAATGTGTTTGTAATAAATTGCAAAATCAAGTATGTAAACCAAGTGTGTAGAATAGTATGTAAAAGATATTGTGAACAAATATGTAAACAAGTTATATTGAGCATGTATTCTCCCCCGAGATTTGTAAAGTAAATGTAAAACAAGTGAAAGAGGGGCTATAAACTCACATCGATGATGAAGGACGATTTGCCGAATAGGCATTTAATATGCACAACACGAACGGAAAGACCGGAAAGGCTCGACCGAGTAGTTGCAGCTTAACTTAACTGCTAAGTCTCACTAGCCTAGGGTAATGCGTTTGGGTTTCCCGATGAATTGTTATGTCAACGCGACACGTTGATAAAAGATTTAGATTTAAAGTTGTAATAGTTTGGTGGTTGGTTAAATAATTAATTCAAAGGTAAACGTAAGGTGTGTAATATATTCCGTATATATTACCTGTTGAAAATTGACCTATATAGCTCACACTGTGAATTATATGACAAGATACACAACCCAAAGAATAACTCGAATAGTATATAATATATGACATGTTTTATATCCAAAAGGTGACAATTTAAAATAAATGGTTTAATTATATAATACTTCCCAAGTATTATATAAGGAAGGTGATAAAAATAAATAAAACTAAATAATTCGACACGTTCCCGGATATCCCCAAATGATTTAATAGAAAGTTCTTTATAAAAATGAGCACACGTTTTGAATCTGCAAATTATGTTAAACGACGTTTTTAAAACTCTTACAACAGTTATGATGTTATTTTCTAGTTGATAATTATAAAATATAAGATTATTTTATAATTTAATATATTGTTTCCTCGACGGGTTGCCAAAGTAGTTATCCCATTTGTAAAAGTATAGTTTCCGTTTGTTTATCCGGTTATTGATATATTACAAATTAACAAATCTTAAAATTATATAACTTAACCCTTTTTGTATCAATCCATGTTGCAATTTACTCGTGTGTTATTAGGCGAGATTTAAGTAATATATGACACATTTATTTAACCAATAACCACCATTTAATCCGGTTTAGTATTTATAAAAACTTATGATATATTTATTATTCGATTTATATAAATTAAGACACACCCTTAAAGATTGTTTCTGCTCACCCAAACACGCTATTGTAATCTTTCTCTTAACCCCAAACGCACCCTAACAGGTTTTCTGTTAAGCCAAACGCGCCCTTATGCGTTCCCAGCCAACCAAACGCACCTCTTGTGCATTTCGGCTAAACCAAACACACCCTTGGTGTTTATTCTACTTTAACCAAACACCTTTATGGTTGTACCAAACGCACCCAAAGCTGTTATAACCCGGATCCAAACGCCCCTAATCGTGTTAACCACTGAAACAAACACCTCCACTGTACCATACGCGCCCTTAATGTGCTAACCACAAACACAGACGCACCCTTGTGCCTGTGAAAACCCAAACCGAACGCACCCAGCCGGTGCAAACAAACCCAATGCATCTTCGTGGTGGTCTCATAACCACACGCACCCCTAATGATGTTTCACAGCCAAACACACCCTACGTTGTTATAGCCACAAAAACAAACATTCTAACTGCTGTTAAACGCAGGACCCAAATGCACACTAATCTGCTTCTACAAGCCCAAACGCACCCTGTTGGCTGTTATGAACACCAACCGCACCCTGATGGTGTTTTTCTTAAACCAAACCCAACCTTGGCTGCTACACAGCCAGCCAAATGCATCCTCGTGTGTTACGCAGCCGACCCGACGCACCTTTAGGTTGATTACACCAAACACACCCGTTGGTGTTATGATAAACCACACGCATCCTGATGGTGGTTTTTATCAAAACTAAACACACCATTTTTGTGGCGCTGCTGCTAAGCCAACGCACCCTTGTGGGTCGTTGTTGCAGCGGTGATGGTGGTGTAGATGAGGTGGTTATGACGATGGTGGTGGGGTGGATGTGGTGCGGCTGTGGTGTTGATGTTGATATTGTTGGTGGACCGGAGGTGGGTGGATGGAGGAGATGATGATGGTGTGTTGGTGGTGTTGGGGGCGGCTGTGGTGATATGGTGATGGTGGCAGCGGTTGCTGCCGCGGCTGATGGTGGAGGGGTGGTCGACGACGGCGCGTGGAGGTACGTGGGAGAGTGGATCGGATAGATCCGGTTATGGGGGTCAATTTTGGTAATGGTCGGAAAAGCCCGCCAAAAAAGTTTTCCGGCGGCGGCGGTGGCTGCTGGAGGTTGTGGCCGGTGGTAGAGGGGCGGCCGGATATTTTTGGGGGAGAGAGAGACATAGTGATGTGTGTGTGTGTGTTTTTATGTATGAAATGAAAAAGATATATATAATTTTTTATATATATTAAAACTTTAAATCAAAAGTGACAAGTTGAAATAGTCCAGGGTTCGTTTTGTAACTTTCTTTATATAGTTTTCATAAAAGTGGTTCGGGACTCGTTTGGACGACTTAACGGATGATTCAAATCTCGAAACTTGCGCCATTGTTTTATAAATCATTTTTCTGATAAAAATGAGTATTCACTCGACAAATTTTCGTAAACGTTTTATAAAATTTATTTAAAACGTTTATTATCTACTTTGTGACTTGGTAAAAAAAAAAAAAAATTAACTCGGACATTCGCGTTATCAACAACGCTTAAATAAGTAAAATATTAAATAATTTTATTTAATATTTTTATTAAATAAATAGTGATAATTAAAAATAAATTTAATTATTTTTGTGTGTCAGTACCCGTTGTGTGCAGTTTTCAAAACTTTGCGGGGCTGTTTTAGCCCTCTTCTGCTTGTTTTCAAGTCTCGGGTAAAACTAAAAAGTTGTCTGAAAGATCGTTTTACATCAAATTGCTTTAGGGACCGAGTCGTGAATACGTGATTTAGGTGATCGTTCTTATAAGTCAAGTCAGCCCCGAAAAGTCAAAGGTTATAATCGTCATTCAAAATTCGAAAATTCTCGGATGTTACAATGTATTCTATCATAAGCTTGGAAAGTACATAAAGGTATACCAACTAGAGTTAAAGTCTAAATAGCTTTTAAAGGCAACATGGGTGACACACACAGGCTTAAACAAGTGAAAGATCTCAACTGATACCAATGTTTTAGAAACGGTTACAAAACCACACATGGTCATCCAAATCCATGAATGGGACATACGTGATTCCTCATTCCTTAACTCGAGCAAGCTAAAGGCTAAAATCATTTGAATGGCAGGGTAGAATATGGGATGCACATATAATTGGTGTTAATAAAGTAAACACAAAACAAATAGTCTACAATCCATGATTTCGTCATCACTAGCTACTAGCCTTCTGTTAGCTCGAACTTCAAAGTCTGAAAATCTGATCATCAATAATAATGGGCTAGTCTAAGTGATATAGATGTAATAGTTCTGGAATTTGAGGACACATAAGCAAACTAGCCCACCCTTCAATGAAGAGGTTGGTTTATAAGCGTACCAACTCGAAGTCTTCAATACTCTTCGGACGAAGGTTGGTTCTATTTGATAACTAACAATAAATAATAATAATGCTATAGAAGCAAAATGAAATACTATAACTACTTCTTTTTTTATAACAATACAAGACATGACTTTTATAGCAAATAACAATGATAAACATCCCCCCACTTGAGATAAGCAGTATCAAAAGTGTTAGAGATACGGGGGTCTTCAATGATATGTCTTACATACAAGCATGATTCCCGAACCCATTCACCCAAACCAAGGAATTTAAGCAGCCAGTAACTCCTCAACGGTGAATTTATAGACTACACGGTAGGCTAATGTGTAATGGTGATACAAAACAATAACAATTTGGGTTTAACACAAGGAATGGCTCAACAGATTATTCTAGGGGTGTCTTGCATTAAAGGTGAGTGCAACAAAGGGTTTTATCATGAGAGGTCAACAAGTTAGTGTAACAAGTCGATAAACGTACACAATAATACACATATGGGCTAATTTGGGTGAAAATCTTATAATGTTGCCTTTATTGAACTATCTATCCCTGTCACTCAATTAGGTCTCGAAATGATGTACATGCCAAGTTCTAAAGTCTACAATACTACCGACACACTAATATTTGGTGGATTATGTATCAATATATGAAAACGGAATATCAAGCAAACCTCACCAATGGAAATAAAGGGTAATTTGTTCTTGTTAAAGATCTATTCTAGTTTTGGTTTTGAAAAACATGTCAAAATTTTTAGAAAATGACACAATTTTTCAAAATAAACTAGAAAATCGAAGGCAAATATATGTTAAGTGGTAATTATACTCCTACCCCCCCTTAGTTTGTATAATGTCCCTATTGTACATTTTAAGGAAATGAAATTTAAAAATGAGAGTATAATTAAACGGAAGACTCCATTGAGTATTGCTCTACATAACCGGAGCTATATGAAATGGACTCTTGTCTTTGAAAATCATAAGCAACCTCGTGTCCCTAAAATCACTTAACAAACCTAAAGCATAATCATGATTACAAAATATGAAAAACTAACTCACTTTCGTAGGAATCACGGTTGCATTTAGCGTATGCAACAAGCCTTTAAAACCACTAGGTGACCCGGGTGGACGAGTGAAGTCTCGTGAGGGTTTCCACTGAGTACGCCCACAAAATTCATTTACTAAATGTACATGATTTTGAAAATATCTAACTTGTTTTAGTTATAATAAATTTTTGCAGGTTTTAACTACGGCGTAGTCCATAGGTAGAACTACACCGTAGTTACATGAGTAAAAATAAGCCTTAAATTCCCAGATCAACTACAGCGTAGTTAAGGGGTCCAACTACGTCGTAGTTACAGTTTTAAAATTTGGTAATTGGGAATTTGGCTTAACTACGACATAGTCAAGGGACCCAACTACGCCGTAGTTACAGATTGTAACTATAATTTTTTTACTCATTTATCTACAAGCCGAGGTGGATTATCGATTTGGCTGTATAGACCTGCAAAGGTAGAAAGATACAAAAACAACTAAAATACAAAAATTAAAATAAAGATGAGGATACAAGACGGGTTGTCTCCCGACAAGCACTTTTGTTTATTAACGAGTTTTTAAGTTAGACTCACGGCGTTTCTACGCCTTGCTTTGGACACTTCCTCTTGTGTCCATCTCCTTCCGGATCATTCCTTTGAACCTTAACCCGTTCACTCTTCCCAATGGCAAGGCATCCTCTAATTTTTTAGTCACACAAACAAAACGTTTTCCTTCCTCGAATGAATACCTCTTCACCTCAAATGTTTTAATACACACTTGAGGTGGGTCGTAATATTTTTCGTCAAGACCACTTTCCCATCACTCTTCTTCCTCAAATCCATCATCGTGCCACGAGTACAATGTTCCTCCATGGATCTATTCACATTTCTCCCATATATCATCCAGGACATACCCCTTCTTTCCTATTCTTAGCTCGTACTCGTTTGCCAATTGCTCAATCTCGTTATCGAACATTGCCTTGTATTCATTTAAACTCCTTGAATAGTGGTCGTTACGTATTCCTGCAAAATTAGCTTCCACGTCAAAACGATCGAGAATCCATTCGTTGAGCACTACACTCTTCACATAATTGTCCACATTTGTATGTCTGATCTTTACTTTCAACCCTTCCTTAAATGAATAATTTTGCGGCTGCAGTTTGTTTTTGTTTATTGTTGAAGAGTTGGGGAAATAAGAATTAGTGCTTAGAACGGATCCTCTTAGTTACGAGGATTAAGAATTCTTTTAGGGGATAAGGTATCACTTTCATCCCGGTGACTATTGTTTTTGGTACACCATTCAGTGTATCTTCTTGCCCTGATCGAATCATCAAGCTCGCTGGCCCTACATCTTACCAAGAGAAATTCAAGAAACGGCATATTTCTTCCCTTTATGCGTCGTCTTTCATTATCAAGATAACAATGCGACTATTTTAAGGCTCCGTGTTTATCTAATCCATAGATTTTGTCTCCCCTGTTACATGCTTTCATAGTCGAGTTACAAGTGGGCCGAAACTCAAATTCGCCATCACTTAAAACCTGAAGTCGTCTATAGTAATGTAATCTTGGAGTTGTTGACTTAGGTTCAGCCATCTTTGTGATCCCTTTTTCTCCTTCGCGATCTTCCTGCATATCAGTACTAACAAAAGTGTCTTCATTGTTTTGTTTAGTTAAACACAGTTGGTTATGCTTTTTGAACTCTAAACACAAAGGGGACTCGTACGAGAAAAGTTCATTGCCTATTTCAAGAGGATTGAATGCTTCTTCCCCTTGGACGTCACTAATCATGCATGCGTTTTCGACTAGGACAACCGGATGGTGCACATTACCATTCATATCAAAAACAATAATGTCATCCCCAATCCCTAATGAAATTTCCTTATCAAAAACATCAATCCTAGCATGAATAGTGGCAAGGAAAGGTCTACCTAGAATCATGTTTCATTAGGGTCACCTAGCATATCGATAATCATAAAGTTAAAGGGGAATAAAAACTTATCGATTTTAACTAGGACGTTCTTAACAATTCCTACATGAGCCTTTTTTGTCATATCCGCCATTTCAACCAACATATCAGTCTTTTTTTAGATTTGTTAATTTTAGATGGTTAATGATAGTTGTTAAACTATACATATCAATTTATGCTTAAAAAGGCCCAATTTAACCCAAAACGGATCAAAAATGGCAAAAATGTGCTTGTATCTGAGTTTTATGTGTGCAGGTATGGATATGTCAAATATCGCAAGAAAACGATCAAAAACCAACAAGAAACGGGAAAAAGACAAAAAGAGTCAAGAGCAAGGGTGAGGAATCAGCCAGAAATCACAGCCGGATCAGCCCGACAAAGAAACAATGAAGTCAAGACCCAAAATAAAGTCAAGGGGCTAGTTATGACAAGTATTCAAAGATTCAAGGGCTTATTTGGAAGATAGAAGTTTCAAGGACCAAAGTTGCCAAGAGTTGAAAGTGGATTTATAAAGAAGAAAGAAAGAAAGAAAAACACAAGGGCCGAACTTGCAAAAATCAAACCTTCTTTTTACACTAAAAGGGGCGGATAGAAGCACAGGGACTGAAAGAGCAAATCCTCCAAACCCTCAAACAAATGCCCCGCTTTCTCGCAACAGAATAACAACCCACAACAGCATTTCCCGCCAAAATCCCACACAACCCAAATCCCGTTTTTTCCCACCCCCGCTCCTTTATAAGCCTTCAATCCTACTCACACACTCTCCCCAATCATAATCGACCACGTGGCAGCAGCCCATTGGCCAGGACACCTCATTTTTCTCATCCAACGGCTACAAATGGCTTATAAGAGATCAACGATTGAGATTCAAGGGATCACTCTAGAATTCTTCCCCTCTCTTCACCTCTCCTCTATAAATAGAGTGTTAGGACATCATTTTTCTGTGTGTTTTTAGTCTTAAAAATTCTACTTTGTAATTTCTTCAATTTTAAGCATTTTGTTCAAACATTTTCGTTTTAAGCTTTACTTACTTGTACTCTTGTTCATTCAGTTTGTACTACATCTTTTTAGCAATAATAACTCAATTTTCAAGTATTTGTTTACTTTGATTTCAATTCTAAGCTCATTTCATCAAATAAGCTCTAAATAAGCTCGTTTGAGCTTATTGTTTCTAATAAGCTCAATTTTAATAAAATTTTGTTGTTAAAGCTTTCATTGAATCTTTGTAACTCATTTACACCTTAATATGATCACTTGAGATTGATAAAGTTCATTTTCAAGCAACAAGGGAGAAATAAGCTCTTAGAAGCTTATTAAGCTTCTAAGTTGGTTTAGAGGCTAAGGTAGCCGTTAGGGATTGAATTAAGGCTACTCATTCAGATAGAGTAGCCTAAGTAGCCTGAGACTACAACATCAAGGTTTCATTGATCTTACTCCATTTTAGCTTAATTTCAGTATAGCTTTTGCTTATTGTCTTTTATTTGAGTTCATAAATGCTTGATTATGCTTAATTAGTGTTCTTCTTATTCTGTTTTGAGTTTTGATTGATTAGTTATCATTAGATTTTTCATTTCTAGAATTTTGTCCTTCTTAGTGTAATAAGCTACATAGAGTAAGTATCTTAATCCTACAAATAAGCTAGAAATATTAGTGATTAAAAAGCTTTAGTAGTTTAAAACTAGAGTGTTTAGATAAAAAGAATAAGCAATTTTAGCTTTGAGATTAATTTAGTCTCAATTTAGTTTTGACAGTCTTGCATTAAGGAGTGTTTGGTTTAAGCTTTCATTGACTCTTAAAGTCAACTCTACTCTGTCAAAACATATCATACAGCTTAGTTAGGTTGTTTAACAAAGTTTTATACAAGTTTTAGAGGTTAGGATTTATTTTTACAAAGTATAGAGTGTAAAATCTCTTGCCAGCACCAGGGCATATTTCAGTCACTAGAGTTTTAGATTTTAGGACTTTAAGAGCATTTTAGAGTTATTTTAGAGTTTAAAGTTGTGCTGTGTTCATTTAGTATCACTTAGTGAGGTATTAGCTCTAAAAGTTTATCCTGTATTTGAGTTCATTGCCAAACACATCAGCAGCTAATTGCATCAGCAAATGCACTTCATGTCAGCATAAGGTTTTGCCATTTTTTTACTTTTAAGTTTCTCATTTCCTTGTGAAGCCTTGGAAGTCCTTTTACCTAGGTTGAATAGAGTAAGCTAGGTTAGCTTATTTCCAAAATCTCAGCACCTAAGGTCCAAAAATAAGCTTCTTAGCTTATGTGAAAAAAGCTCAAAACAGTTTAAGTCAAAACTTGCACTTTTTCATCTTAATTTTCTTTCTAGTTTTGTTAAGCATAGGTTAATTTTAGTTTAAATCTTCTTAATACACATCTTAAGCTTCATTAAACAACTTTTAGTTTCAGTTTTCATCAAGTTTTAAGCTCAAAATAAGCAAAAATCCAAAAGGTTAGGTAAATAAGCACTTTCTGTGACAGCAGTTATCAAGTTTAATTTCTAGCTTATTCTGTGGATAAAAGTTCATTTTGCTTTTATTAAAGTTGTTAGGATTAAGCTGTTAAGCAACTTTGTAGTTTTAAGTTTTTGATAATTCTCACTTTTTAAATAAGCAAAATAAGCAAAAAGCGCGGGGTCTATTTGGTACTTTTCTAAAAGTTTAGGGTTGCCCGTTTCTTCTATAGTGTAAATTTTCTAAAGTTTTCCCGCCTACCCTATTCTTTCCCTTTGTACCATTTCTACCCTGTCTTTTCTAGAAAAATAATTAGGTTTAATATTTTTCAATTTAGTTTTATTATTTAGGGTTCTTAGTTTTAATTACACAAATTAGGTTTCAATTGAGTTTTTAAAATTGGGGCTTTTTGTTCCATAATTTTTCTGCACATTCTTGGTTAGTGAAAGTTTGCACTATAGAGATATATACTATACCTAACACACGAAACCAATTTTGGCGCCGTTGCCGGGGAAGACGTGAACGATTTTTGAAGAATATTCGTTGAAGTAGAGTTTTGAAGACCCTTCCTTTGGAAGTTATTTTGTTATTTTTGTATAAAAATATAAAAAGTTCATTAATTCGATTCCTATCGAATTAGTTTAAAAAAATAATAATAAACAAATTTGGATACTAGCTATCCATCTTAAACCATTCCAATAAACAACAAAACAAATCGTGAAGTACTTGCGAGGTACGACGGACCTTTAAGTTTACAAACTAAAAGGTGAGTTTAAGGAAAAGTGATAGCTACTTTCTAAGTAGTCATTGCGGCTCGCTAAGCTTTTCCGCTCACTTGTGCGTAATCTTGAAGACTTATCGTGAAGCTTGTAATAAACGGTTACCAAAAATATTTTAAATTTTTGTTTTCATAAATACTAAAAATTGTAAATTTCCCCAAAAATAATCTTCTTAATCTCAAATTCTTCTTTTTCTTATTTTCACTAGTGCATGCGCACTCGTTCTTCCTTGGAATACATAATTCCAAGAAGACGTAATTGTCGACATTCTCGACACCGACAAGAGGCAATCCCTCTCATTTTGGAACCCGAGATTCCAATGGCCGATGATCGACCGATGGCCGAGCAACTTCAAGCTCCCACCGGGGGGTTTGAAAGTGCTATAGTTGTACCACTCATCAATGCTCAAAATTTTGAACTTAAATCCTCTCTCATTAATCTTGTTCAAAATCGAATTTTTCGAGGAGGTAATGATGAGGAGCCTCATGCTCATATTCGTCATTTTGAGAGCATCACTAATAATCAAAGGTACCCGGATGTACCTAACACCACCATCAAACTTCTTCTCTTTCCATTTTCTCTTGACGGGGTTGCCAAAACGTGGCTTGACAAAGAACCCCCGAATTCTATTCTTACATGGGATGACTTAGTAAATTAAATTAAATTAAGGAAATAAAAATAAGGGTAGAATAATGATTTCTATATCATTTTGGATATCTTTTCTATACTATGTTTTTTTATTTCCTTTTTTTCTTCTTCTATTCGTATCTAGTTATCATTGTTTTATTAGAATCTTTTTTGATTAGAATCCTTTTTTAAGGATACCCTTATTTGATTTCACTTCTCACAAAAAATCAGGGAAATATTTTGGGATTACCTTACCTGCAATTGGATATATGGTTTTCAATTCGACCTCTATATCAAGTAAGAACTAGGAATCGAAAGTTTTTATTCTATATGGATTCAATTACACTCTTGTTCTGCATAACATATTTTATATTTCTTCTTTGTATATTCTTTGATTATTATTTTTCTCCAATCTTAACTAAAAATTTTTTGTTGATATGTATATGCAGTGCCAATCCCAACACTAGTCCCTTTTTACTATTCTTTCCATTCGTTTGTTTTTTTTTATCGTATTCCTTTCTTAATGTTTATATTGAAACATTGTATCGAACGATATATTCATCGTGATAAGCTTGTCTATTATTCCGTCCATAGGTTTGATTTTTTACCTGTTGATTCAAATGATGGGTTCGTTGGATTTGATACCCGGATTTTTGATTGAAAAAGTGTATAACATAGAAATAGGGGATGGTCCACATTTTTTACATGTCTTTTTTTATTTTGATCGGGAATTTTTTTTTCTATTTTTTATTTCGCAGATTAAATTAATGCTTTGATTTAAGAATTTTTTTTTATTCTGATTGTATCTACATACCCCTTTTTCTATTTGGGTTGCTAACTCAACGGTAGAGTACTCGGCTTTTAAGTGCGGCTAGGATCTTTTACACATTTAGATGAAGCGAGGGATTCGTCCATACCATCGGTAAAGTTTGGAAGACCACGACTGATCCTGAAAGGGAATAGTGTTTCCATTTTTGTGATTACATAATGGAAACACTAAGAGAGACTCTAACAAATTAAACTATTGTTTACGCGGAATATAAACAACAGAGTTAAAGAAGAAGAATTACTCAAACAATGAACTTTTCTTTCTATCTTTCTAACTTTTTGCTTATTGGTATAGCTTATGTTGTGAAATGGATTAAGCTTTTGGGATAACACGTAGGTTTCTTAAATACCCATGAAACCCTAACTAAAAGCTAAAGTGATAAGTGTTATCACTTCCTAGGATATCTCATGAATATTCCTATCACTAACTAACTTTACTAACAACCCGGAGTAAGCATAATACTACCAGGAATAATATTGTACTACCAGCATGAATATATTTTGTTCTGCCAATACTAACTATACCATTATCCTTACCAGTAGGAACTACACTACCAGCAGGAACTTTTTACTCTACCAGTAGGAACTACATACCTACTAGTAGTAACTCTCTATTACAAAATTCCTAACAGTACGGCAGTAGCAAGAGGAGAGAGAGAGATGTAAAATTTTTTTCTCTTGTTTCACGGTTTAATGAAGATGCAGTATTAGAAGTGGGTTTTTATACTCATTAGCCCATGCAAAACACCATCATGAGTTTATGCCTGGGAAAGAAATTTTTTTTGATGGAGTGTGACATTGGGTCATAGGGTAGGCGGCAACAAGAGGTTGTTGGCTTTGTTTTATATATATTTTTTTTTGTTAAATTTTTGTT
>BQNB010128200.1:0-19320 GCA_026074375.1 Tanacetum coccineum | reverse complement strand
TTGTTATCAGTTCAATCCGCTTAAGCTAATCCGTAATCATTACAAAAGTAAAGCATGCATTCATGACCAAAAATGAAGTCAAGTAATATATCCCATAGCGAGCTATGTAAATGAGTATGTGAACTAATTTGTAATCAACCACGTAAATGCATTTGTAGACAAGCATGTATCCCCCTCGCGGGTTTATAAACATTCAAAAGATTGAAAAACGAGGTTATGAAACTCACCTCGATGATGTAGAACGATTGACAAATAGGCATCTAATATGCACAACACGAACGGAAGACGAAGCGGCTCGACCAAGAAGTCGCAACTAATATTAACGCCTTGTCCCACTAGCCTAGGATAATGTATTTGGGTTTCCCGATGAATGCTTAACTAATTAAATTGAAAAAGATTTAGATTTAAAGTTGTAATAGTTTGGTGGTTGGTTAACTAATTAAATTGAAAAGTGAACACAAAGTACCTAATATATTCTTTATATATTACATATGAAAAATAAGCTCTTATATAATTCTTACCGTGAATTATGTAACAAAGACAACAATCCAAAGATTACTGAAAAGTATATAATACCTTGCAGGTATTATATAATAAGTGTGAGTACTTAATTAAACCAATTAGTTTGACACCAATTAGTTTGACACCAATTTAATTAATAAAAAGACTTTGAATAAAAGTAGACACATGTCTTAACGTTATGAATTAAATCAACCGATGTTTGTAACCGTTTATAACCATTATAAAATATAAAATAATATTTTATAAATTATATTTGGTTTCTACGATAGATTGTGTCTAAAACAGTTGCCTCGATGTAAAAGTATAGTTTTCGTTCATTGGTCGGGTTATTGTATAATACAAGTTAATGTATGTTTTTAAAATATAACTTGGTCCCCTTTATCCGTTTCTAAAATAATATAAGCTTTATTAAATCATTGCTAAACATATAAATTTATATAAATTTCGTCATGACTTTCCCGTTTTCAAAACGTTTCCCACATTCATAAAACTTAATGTTTTCCAAATTCGTAAAGCTTAAGGTTTTCCCTTATTCAATATATGTTGCAATTTATTCGAGTTTCCATTTTTCCAACTCCCACTTGTTTCAGATATAACATATATATATTCACGTTATTATATCTAAACTCACAAACTAATAAACATCGTATTTATTTAACCATTTTACCACTAATTTATCCGATTTTAATATATATATATATAATCTTAATGCCTTTTATTATTTGATTTATATTTACCAAACGCACCCTTGTGCGGATTCTACCAACCAAACGCACCCTTGATGCTATATCACTGCCAACCAATCACCCCTTTATGCTCTTTTTCCAATCCAAACAGCCCTTACGGCTGTTAACCCAAACCAAACACGCCCTTGCTGGGGCTTTCACAAGCCAAACGCAGCCCTAGGCTGTTTTCCTTATACCAAACGCACCCTAATGGATGGAAATACAAGCCAAACGCAGCCCTTGTGGCGTTTTACAAACCAAACAAACACCCCCTTGCTGTTACAACCTTAAACCGAACCCACCCTCTTCAGTGTTATTAAATCCAACGCACCCTATGCCGGCTGAAAACCACACAACCAAACGCACCCTTCGTTGGTGCAAACTACAAACCAACGCACCCCACTGTGGTGCAAAATCAAACGCAACCTACTCGGTGTAATGAACCCAACACACCCTTTCTTTCTTCTTTTTGGTTGCTGACCCGAAACCAACGACAAATGCACCCTTTTTGGGTGGTTGTATAGCAAACCCGACGCACCCTTTTATGGTGTTGTGGTGGTGGTCGTCGTGGAGTAGCAGCAGGGGGTCTGTCGTGGTGATGATGATGATGGAGGTGGTGGTGTTGGTGGCGCGTACGATGATAACGGTGATGGTGGTGGCTGCGGTGTGGGGTGGCAGCGGCAGTGAGGGGGTGGTGGATTTAGGCGCGTGGCGGTGCGTGGTATAGGGGATAGGGTAGATCCGGTTGTGAGGAACCTTTTTGGATTTGGCCGGAAAAGTCCGCCGGAAAAGTTTTCCGGCGGCGGCAATGGTGGCTGGCGGCGGCAGGAGCTCGCCAGAGAAGATGAGAGGGAGAGAGAGTGTAATATGTGTGTGTGTGTGTATATGAAATGTAAATGAGTAAAAAGTTATAAATTTTTTTTTATTTATATATTAAAGTTATAAAAAAAGTGTAAGGTGTATAATAGTTGAGGGTTGATTATGTAAATATTTCACATGGCGGGTTAGGCGCGTGATAATAGGGATCGGTTAGATCCTGTGACAAGGCAACAATTTTTTTTTTGGTTTCAGGCCCGGAAAACTGCGCCTGAGAGGAGCCGAAAAAGTTTTCCAGCGGCGGCGTTGTGGTTGTGGCCGAAATAGTGGCCGGAGATGGTGATGGTCGCCGGATATATGAGAGAGAGGGAGAGATAATGTGTGTGTTTCTTTTGAGATGGAAATGAAATGTTATATAAAATTTTTATATATATAATAAAATTTATAATATGAAATGATAATACCCAATAGTCTAGGGTTCATTTTGTAAATTTTTAATATAGTTTTGATAACTAACTCGATGCGGGACCTTTTGAGCCACTTATGGGACGATTCAAAATACGAAACTTGCGCCATTGTTTTCTCCAATCATTTTTTTGAAGAAAACGAGTATATTACTAGAAGTGATTTCATCAAAATAATTTTTTATAACATTTTTATAAAAAAATATTCGTTATTTTAATTGGGACTCGGTTATGCATGTTTTCAATAATAAAATGGATTTCAACTCGAATATTCGCGTTTTCAAAAACGCTTTTAATTAAAAAAAAAAAAATGCTAATAATTTTTATTAAATTTTTTTAATTTAATAACAACGTGATAATAAATTAATTTAATTATTTTTGTTTTCTATAAATCTAGCAAGGGCTTTTCAGTCACCTCTGACTGTTTTCGGGTCTCGGGCAAAACTAAAAAGTTGTCAGGAATGTCGTTTTACATCAAATTGCTTTAGAGTCCGAATAATGAAAACGTGATTTAGCTGCTCGTTTTGATAATTCAACTTAGGAATAACATTATACACTTATTAAATATGTTCCGAAAATTAACCGGTATTACGCTGCGGTAAACCGCTTTTTTAAAGGGAAAGTGACAATTAAAAAGAACCAAAAAGTACAAGTCAACATCGAAAAGCAAAGATAAAATCGTCATTCTATTATTTCGAAATTTCAAAAATTCTCGGATGTTACATATATGGACGAAAGTGGCTTTGTTACTTCGTCGAATACGGTTGCAGCGACTACAGTTCCCCGTTACTCAGTATAAATACTGCCTGTGATCAGGTAGAATTCTGAAGAATCTCTTTGAGAGGGTTTCGCAGCTGCGCTAGCCATTCTCATTAACAGAGCGTCTCAAAGCAGACAACACGGTAAGAGTGAACCGGTAAGTTACTATCTTCCCGATTAAGCCGTCAATTCATGTTCAGCTTTCCTATGTCTAGATACCCTTGTGAGGCTTCCCATGGACATAAGATTGAAAATCGATTTATAAAATCAGTCGGTGTGTCAAATTGCAAACCGTTTTTATGACACACCAACAGTTTTATTATTATTTTTTTTCAAAATTCATCGATTCATAAGCTGGACCGAATCGATATCCAGTATCACAAGCTTGATCCGTATAGGATCTCACAAGCCACCTACCAAGATCTTGTTTGATGTTGGCTCAAGCAGGATTTCTATCTTCACTATGAATACTTAGGTATCACTCGGATGTTCTGGCAAGATCACAAGGATAATGCGTAGGACTCTTAATATATATTTCTTGTCTTTCACATTGTGTGAAATTAGCAAGCATAATTTTGAAAAGTGTCCTAATGAGATTTATGGATGATCTCTTTTGGATCTAGACTCAATAGTGCACTTTGGTTTTAGTGATCGAAGGATGGAGCAGACTGCCACCTTTTCAATACCAACTAACTCAGAGTGAGAAAGTTGATAGAAATGAGTGTAATCTTCGTGAGAAATGAAACAAAAATATGTGCGAGATTCTACTAAGCTGGGGAGGTTTGTGCGCATTGGCATCACTGGGTCCATGATGTTAGTCTTCAATGTCAGCAATCATCTTTGTGATTCTTGACAACAGATGTATTGACCTAGTTTATGCCTAAGTGTAAAGAGGGCTTCTTTCTTTTCACCCTTTATCTTAACTTTTTTTTTTAATTCTTCAACCCCTTCAAAGCCTTACTGACTTACTGGACTTCAATAACTATACCTTTGTTGGTTTTGTTCCAGTACTAGCTCCATCTCAGTCGGCACTTTTCCCTTATTCTTACTTTTACTCCTTTTTTCATACCTAAGGACTACTACACTATCTAGTGGAATATCCCTGAGTAGATCCCTCTGGTTCTGGCTGAATCATGGGAATAAATACCTAAACTTAACCACCTTATAACTCTAAATATAGTAAATTAAATGGTCGGTCTTTGGTACTTCCACATTTCTGCCAACACGTAACCATTTGCTCCCCCTTCATATGTGCATCGATTAATCAAAAGATTTTAGCACATATATGGGTTGGCGTACACTTAAGATCTTAAAAATCACATTATTAGCCATATATTTTAATCACATTTTCTCCCTTTATTAAAAATATTAAATCTCTTGATATTTTGGATATCAGTTGATTCAAATATAACTACTTACGGGGAAAGAATGTCTAATTATTAACAAGCGGCATTAGAAACATTTTTAATGCCCCCCCTCAAATTATGAGGGTATTATATGTATGCCTACTTTTTTGAATTTACTAAGAAATTCTTAAAAATTCATACTCAAACACTATATAAGCCTACTTTTTAAGTCTACACTATTTATATACATATTCACAAGATTATTATATATGAGAAATTGACCTGAAATGAGTTGAGACAAAATATGACAGAGTCATATTGTCCTTTCCAGTAGCCTGAGATCTTTCCCGTATTCCCTTCCACCAACGAACTTCCTCTAGATTCCGCATCAACCTCCTTTGATAAAGCTGCTTGTCTATATCTTGAACCATAACCCGAGCCCTCTTCTTGTCTAAGTTACTCCATTTCCTCATTGGCAGGTATTCCATCCTTATACCCTTAGCAATATCATTAAGAGCAGACCGAACATCATCAAGCATGCCATCATTGAATTTATGAAGTTCATCAGCACGCATCAATCGGTTTCTGTTCATCTGGTCCTTATATATCACTCCTTTCGGGTCCGGATATGCAGTGTACGCGGTCCTTTTTTTGAGATTTGACCTGAATGTGTCTGGCTTGGTAAGGTTGAGCTTCTTTTGGTAACTTTCGACACCTAATTGAAGATCTTCCACCACCCGCCTTTGAATGACAATTTGTCTTGTGAAAAAAAAAAAACACACTAAATGCAACATTTCAAAGGAAATCCCGTTCGAACGATTTGAGAGATTAGTCAGCATATTGTTAACGAGTAGAAGTACTGTCCTAATGTCTTGTAGGGGGAGGAGGGGCGAGGAGGGAGGGGGCCCTGTCTTTTAAAATCACCTTTTTTAAACGTATATAGCTTCTGATCATCTCGACGGACTTTAATCTCTTCTAGGTGATCGTAGTCATACATCTTCATGATTTAAGTCTGGTTACCGTAATAATTCTTCTTCTAGAGTAAACATCTTTAGACGAAGTCAAGTTGCTAGTATACCTGTAGATCTTTGGCGTTTTAGACCCTAGTGTGAAGTGCCCAAGTAAGCATGTTGATCATATTTCACCTGCAAACGGACTCCACAAGATATTTACCCAAAGTGGGTTGGGTTCTCGATCCATTGATTTTCAATTTTTTATTTATCATTTACATTTATATAAGGAATCGACCGTCGCCGCTTTTTTGTCTTATTGACACAGAAGTTGATATCGTCTCTGCTTAAAATCATCACTCTTCCCTTCAGATATTCTAGATCTTTATTAATATAGTAATCCTAAGGGATAATTTGTCGTCCTCGATGATCTTGAATTAACGGAAGAGCAATCAGAGAACGAAAACGGATCGGTTATAGTATTTTGGGGTATTATGCAGTCAAGTAGAGGTTCCGTTCAGTTTTTGCTTTGGAACATTCTTTAAGATGGTACTCTAATTCCGTAATACTCTTACAAGTACCTTTGAGCAGGTTAAATGCAAGTCCAACCAGAATTTCTTGAGTTAGATTTGGAATTTTAAGCCAATTCATGGCAAATGTAGAGAATCACATGAATGTAGCATTAGCCATCAAAATGAAGGGGAGTTCATCATCTCGTGCAACTTACTAATCTAGTCGGAGGAGTTCAGAGAGTCAACTGTTTCTCTTACACTCCAATCAGATCAGAGTTGGAGGTCGCTCGGGTTTCTTGAACCAGTTAGCTTTGGTAACCTCTTTGTCAGCAGGTTGTTCATCATTGTCTCTCGTGACGAACTCTTGATCTTGGTTGTATAAGCCCAGTCTATCAACATGTAAAACTTTGGCTCCTCTCATGTCAGACTGCCGTTAAAGACTTATATAAATTAGGAAGCGTCTTTGAGGTGCCTTGAAGACTTAATTTTCCTTTGACCTTGAATCTCTGTGAGGACCACAACATCATTACACGATTTCCTTCTTTTCTAATCTTCCCCTTGTTCAGATCTTTTGCATATCTATGGGGGTCCTCGATCTTGTCACATATCCGTCTCTCGACTGCCTATTTCATTGAAAAGACTTACCATAAAGAATCAAAGAAGAACTATTCTTTGGTCAGTGTTATACGACTCGACCAGTGCATCATAAAGCTTCTTTTTGTAGTCAGCTTTATCATATGACTTGTTCTTTTCCATCTTGTCTATCAGTATCTTTGTAATCTTAAACTCAGAGAGTGATGCGGCTGCCTCATAAGTAGACATTGGTTGTGAAGAAGACCTTGTCAAGACTGCAACTTCTACTGATTATGTGACATTTTTCTGTATCACATGATTTGCAAAATTTGATACTGCTTAAGGAAGAATCTGAGGAAGTTGAGTGTTGTCTTCTTCCATAATAAGAGCTCTCATTGACGTGTCAATGAGTTCTATGTAAGCATTCTTCTCATCCTGAGCTTCTTGTCTGCAGTCCAAATTATGTTCTAGAATGGCCTTGTTTATCGCTTCTTTAAGTTTGTTATCCATGTAACGATCAACTATAGCAGGAATGGAGGAGAGAGCTTAAGCATACTAGTTAACTTGCTTTTAATCTTTGAAAAAACCAATAAACCCAATTTAGACATCTTTTTCTAGGTTGAAGACTCTTTCATTGATTTTGAATACAGAAGCAAAATCTAGAAGTGCAGGAAGTGATGTTGTAGTCTCTGAAGTTGTTGGTGTAGGTGTTGGTGTTGTTTGTTGAGATAGAGGATTGAAGAAAGGAGGTGGTGAAGGAACAGTTATAGTGAAACGTGATGTGATTTCAGGAATTGTTGTTGCATGCTGAGCTGTGGTGTCCATCAAAGAAGCAATCTCATTGTCAGCTGGAGATGGATTATCAAGATTTAGTAGCTTGCTTGTAAAGTCAGAGGAGACCGAAGAGCTTTTGTGTTGTGAACCTCCATACCCTTGGATTTCTTCTTCTGTCTATCTTTCTTCTTCATATCCTTGGGGATTATTTCTTTGTTCTGTATGTCAATTACAGGTGTAAGTGTCACATGAGCATCTTCCTCTACTTGCTCAAATCCTGATTCTTGAGAAACATTTTATTGTTCTGAGGCACCTTGATCAACATTGGTCATATCAGTATCTTCATTTCCTAAATTCACATTCACATCATCATACAGCTCCTTAGTAACCTCGTCATCTTCTTTTTTATCCATCGTTTCTTCATCATCAATCTTTTCTTCTTCTTCTTCATGGTATTCAGTGGTATATTGATCGAATATAGGAATCTTGATTCTGTCTGACTCAGTTCTATCACTATCAGTCATTTCATCATCTTCATTCGTGTCATCACCTTCTTGTTTATCATCATCATCATCACCATCATTGCCATCATTATCATTATCACCTTCATCACTTAAATCATCAGAATCATTTTCATTATCTTCATCTTCACTGTCACCTCAAGACTCTTTCTCACTTCAAATTCGTATAGAGGTACATCGGGAACCCCTGGTATAGTACCAGTTCCTTCATTTGTACCAGAAGTATTTTGTTATTGCTCATCAGGAACCTTTGACTGAGTGTCAACACCATCACCTGAGCCACTTGCATGTGATATGTAAAAGTCTTTCTTGCTTCTTTTGGTAGCCAGCTTTAGTTGTTCAGCTTCAGTTAATGCAACCTCAGATAAGACAGCTAATCCTTTGGCTTTTGTCTTCTTTGCAAGTTGCTTCTTCTTGTCAGGTTTTAGACACCTTAGCTTTTGGATTTGAGTCTGGTACCTTTGTAAGCTTGAACATGCATCTGCTTGTGTGATGTTTCAGGATTAGCTTTCTTTCAAACTTAAGCTTTGGTTTTGTATCTTTCCTCCAGAGGGGCAAAAGCATAGTAAGTTATGTCTTGTGAGCATTAGGATTCTAACATTGCTTGGGTTTGGCAGTTTCCTTTGTAGAGAATGGGTACATATACTTGAGTATCTTCATGTCTGGAGATACATCTCATAGAAGTAAACATGGTATCATCTCGAACAACACAGCTTGCCAAAACATCTGGTTTCTTCCTTGAATAGTCTAATACTTTTGACATGAAGTAATCGATGATGATCTTTGTGAATCTGGGATATGACATCTTGTTTGTCTTCTTAGCATCTTTGTTTTCAATCTGGAACACTAAATCTTCCCAGAGTAGATACACATAATCGATATTCTTCTTATGGAACATACCTTAGAGGATCTGAGCACGGGACAGACGAATCTTATCCATTCTAGTTTCTTTGCCACTTAGACACTTGTTGATGACGGTAGCAAATGCTCTTCATGGTTGATGTAAGTAGTCAACATTCACATCAGTAAAATAGTTAGTCTCCTAGTGTGTCAAAGATCTCTGATGAAAGAGAGAATGCCTTGTTTCCAGTGGGAGGTTTCAAACTTTTGTCCTGGAATATTAGGGCAAAACTAGAGAATTTCTCGGAACATATCAACATCGAGAGAGACTTTCTTCTTGTTTATAGCGAATCTGATGGATGACTTATGAACGGAAACTGTAGCCAAAATTCTTGCATATAAATAGCAGGAACATCTACAGTGATCAGGAATGCACGGTAGAAGGGAGTGAGAGCAAGAGCATCCAACACCACTTGAAATGTAGCTTCTTTTGGCTTGATGTCTGTCTTAAGTCTCATGTTGCATTTCCCAAACTCAAAACAGTACGCTGGGCAAACAGAGCATCATTCAAGGGGGCATTTTTTTAACTTTTTAGTGGTTCAAAAAAAATTCTTTTTCTGCTAAGATTTGACCAATACAGTTTATATATATAACCAATTATATATATAAAACACTATAAGGCCCTTTAATTGTTGAATACTTAAACTTGATGCATGTTGTGATATCATTCTAATGATTAGGCTCATTGAGGCATTTAGCATTATTGAATAAGATCTAATCATCCGATGGGCAACTTAATTGGGCATAATGTGAAAGGCATTAAGACAACTGAAATAGTGTTTTTGGGAATCCTATTCAAACTAAGTTGTAGAGAATAAGGTAACCTAAGACATGTTTAGATATCCTTGTTGCACCTTGATATATAGCCTACTTAACTTGATTAGATTGCATAATTAACCAATTTTAATTAGCTACCTAATTTTGAGATCGTAAAATTGCCAAAAAAAAAAAAACTCATCTTAAAATTTCCTTATAATCTATGTTGCTAAATACGCCTCCCATTGAGGAATGTTAAATCGCCACCTAAGTAGGATTGATAAATTTCCCTCCCCCCGGTAATAGGATTGATAACAACTCGCCTCCTTAATCATGTAGATTAATATTCGCCGTCCTTAATCATGTTGTTAATTCGTCTCCTTAATGAGGTTGTTAAATCGCCTCCTATAGAGGTTGTTAAATCGCCTCGTGAAGGCAATTGTTAAATTGCCTCGTGAAGGAAATTGTTAACATGCCTCATGAAGGGAGTTATTAACTCACCTTGAGTTGTTAACTCGCCTCTCAAAGGCAGTTGTTAACTCGCCTTGAGTTGTTAACTCGCCTCTCAAAGGCAGTTGTTAACTCGCCTTTAAAACTTACTTTACCACAATCATGAAATGTTAAACATCAAAACTTGTTTAAATAGCATTCAAATCAATTGTTTACCACTAAGGAATGTTCATAACAAAAAATAGCCACAGATTTATCAAGAACAATCAACAACGAGTAAGTTTATTCATTTTGATGCATTCGTACAAGAAACTACAAACAAGGATGAGGATTTAAGGCTCAAACACATTCAAGGTAATAAACACAATCGACCTAGTACAAAACCCTCAAACATATTACACTAAAACCCAAAAACCCATATTATCACTAACAAGAATTAACAATAACACATTCAAATGATTACCAAAACACACAACTGGTTTAAACCAGTGTTCTGAAACCACACCTAAACCCTTTTATTTATTGACAAAAAAAAAAAAAAAAAAAACCCCTCATTCAAATTGAGATATTAATCACTTTTGATTTTGACTAACTCTAATTCAAGATTTAAGGATTTCAAGATCAATAGTGGATGAAACTTTAATTCCTTTGAGATATATGTAGATTAAGAAGTGAGGAACAAGTTTTAATTTATACCTTTTGCTTGATAATTACTAGAAATGGTGAATAAGAGTTGGCGATTTCGAATGGGTAAATGGAGGGAAAAAGGATTTTCTAAGTGTGTGTTAGTGTGTGAAAAAGACGGGAGTGGGTGAAAGTGTCATAAAACAAGTTTTGTTTTTGACACTTTTTCCCCCTCTAGTTTACAATCCTATGCATTTGTTTTATATAAGTCCTAATAGGCATTTTAGGTTTAACAAATGGCACATTTAATCCCTAATGTTTTAACAAGCATACCTAGAAACTTATATTTGCACATATACTCCCTAAAGGCATAAACACATAATAGTTAAGGCTCATAAATGTTAAACTTAATTAACTCCCCTTTAATTGCTAACCTGTTATTGTTTAAAACCTTTTCCTTTATCACAAAACTGATTTTATGAAGAAGATATCTGACATTTTCTCCCTCTCAAACAATGACATGTTTTCTATTTAAAGAGTTGTAGTCATTGTTTAAGTGGTCAAATGTCTTTGAAAAATATTTGCTGATGAATTAATGTTTTAATTTAGAAAATCAACACCATGAAAAATAAGATTTCTCTTATTTTGACACATAAGCGCACTGACACGTACACTAATAGAATATAGGAAGCACGTGTATCATGATGCAAAGTAGATTCACAACCTTTGCAAAGGCCATAAAAAAAGTTAGACCATGCCCGAGAATAAATTCCTGTTATGAGGTCAAATTTTCTTTTTGAAATACTTACCTTTAAGATGATGAACGGGTTGCTATCCGAAATAATAGCAAGCCATTTTTGGCATGTTTTGAAAGTTTTTGAACTTCTACTTTGAACTTCATTTACAGCCTCGTATCATTATTGAATGACATTTCTAAGACCGTAAATGTTATCGATTTTCAGAAGACATGCCAGAGATACATATTTTTATATTTTTCTAATTTTTTATTTTCTTTTTGAAAAATTTATATAAAAGAAAAATATTTTGTGTTTTTAGGTTTTCTTATGTACATATGATATAGGATATGAGTTACCACCATCACTCATCCATTTCCTCTGCCAGATGTTTCAACGTTTCCGGAGACATGCTTCTCATACCGAGCTTTTCGATCAAGAAGTTGAATCTTTCTCTAGGCAAGGGTTTGGTGAAGATGTTATCCAGTTGGTATTTTTCATGATCCGGAACAAAGGATAAGTTGCCACGACTCCATTCATCACTTTTTGCTCCTTTATGAAATGGTAGCGAACATCCGATGTCTTGGCTCTTGGTGTTGAACAATTTGTTGCAGCAAAACAAATCGCACTTTATGTCGCAAGTGTAAAAAAAAAAAAAAAAACAGAGGAATCTTATTGAATTGAAAACCATAATCTGTTAGCTGTTAGCGCATCCATAGGAAATTTGAAGCACAACAACCCAGAAAGGGCAAATATTTCAGCCTCTGTACTCAGATGGCAGTGCATTTTTGCTTTGTTGGATGACCAACTAACCAGTATTATCACCTAAGAACTGCGTGCTTTCTAATGACGACGCTAGTGTCTTGTGAAATCCCGCATGGTTCGGCATCTGCATAAGCTGTAAGTGACATATCGGTATCCTTCAAGTAACCAGAAACCTATGTTAAATGGATCCCAAAGGTATCGAAAGATCCTTTTCACCGCTTGTAAGTGCTTTTCTGTAGGGTTTGCCTGATACTGAGCACATAAGCAGACTACATAGATAAGGTCAGGTCTACTGGATGTAAGATACATAAAGGAGCCAATCATGCCACAGTCAAGTGTAGCATCAACTGGATTCCCTTGTAGATTTTCATCATCCAGTTTACTCTTTTCTACCATAGGTGTGTCTACAGAATCACTAGTTAGCATACAATATTTTTTAATGATTTCAGAAGCATATTTAGATTGGTTTATAAAGATGCCTCTGGGACTTTGAGAAATTTGTAATCTTAAAAATAATGACATCTGCCCCATCATTGACATCTTGAACTTAGTGGTCATCTGAGTAGCAAACTTATTACATATGGCAGTATTAGTAGATGCAAATATTATATCGTCAACATAAATTTGTACCAGTAATAAGTCGTTCCCAGCTTGCCGTGTGAAGAGTGTTGGATCCACTGCACCTTTAGAGAAATGTTGTGAAATGAGGAAACTTGACAGCATGTCGTACCATGC
Source organism: Tanacetum coccineum (assembly GCA_026074375.1). Lineage (NCBI taxonomy): Eukaryota > Viridiplantae > Streptophyta > Magnoliopsida > Asterales > Asteraceae > Tanacetum > Tanacetum coccineum. The sequence goes on along the minus strand of BQNB010128200.1, from coordinate 6,394 downwards.
ACGTGGTGCTTGTTTGAGACCGTAGAGGGCCTTTTTAAGCTTGTACACATGCGATGGGTTGTCCTGATCAACAAATCCTTCTAGTTGAGAAATGTAGACCTCTTCTTTGAGCTCGCCATTTAAGAAAGCCGTTTTGACATCCATTTGGTAGATCTTCATATTCTTATGAGCGGCATTTTCTATGAAGATACGGATGGCCTCTATTCTAGCAACCGGTGCAAATGATTCCTCGAAATCGATTCCCTCTTCTTGCCTAAATCCTTGAGCAACTAGTCTAGCACCCCCACTCCCCGCCCCCTCCCCCCTTAATATTCCCTTTTATTTTTTATTAGTACCTCCCCTCCAAATTCATTTGTCTTGACCTTATAAATCCACTTTATTTTGATCAATAACACTTTATCTAGACACGAAACCAATTCCAAACTTCTAATCTTTGAAATTCATGAATTTCTTCTTGCATTGCATCGATCCATGATGGTTCAGTCATTGCTTGGTGAAAGTTCTTCTTTGGTTCTAACCAAAAGTCAGAGGGTGGGCATCAAAATAACACCACATGGCATCAGTTTGGAGTTGCTTTCTTGTCGAGACAGAGTGAGAAGGATTTCCGATTATGTTTGCTATAGGATGATCCTTAGTCCATCTACCAAGGTGTTCAAATGGAGTGTGGATTTGTCTCACATTCGATGATGATCCTTGAGAAGTAGATTCCTCATGAAGAGATTCATGAAGTGGATCATCACGAAAAGTTGGTGTTTTTAGGGATTCTTCAAAACCTTGAGAAATGGTTGGAGAATGTTCTTGTTCTTGTGTTGATGGAATACTTGTTAATGGAGCATCCCTAGTCCAATGAATTTTGACACAGGGAAGAATCGGCTAAAACACAGCTTCTCGGAGCAAAGCAACTTATTAAACAGGAGAAATAGCAATGGATGGGAGGAGTAAAGTATTCATCGAACAAGGTTTGAAACAAGGCGTCCCAATCATCTCTTGGTGGTGGAATACAAGGTTGTTGAGGAATAGGGTTTGGAACGAGTCCTGAACTGGATGTTGCAGGAGTCATAGAATGAAGCCCAAGTCCCGAACTAAATTGTTCAGAAGCCATAGCTGTCAGCTCATCAAATGTCACATGAATTGTTTCAATAATTTTCCGGGTTCTTTTGTTGTAGATTCTGAACGCTTTCTTTGCTTGCCGCTAACCAACGAAAATACCAATGTCCGCTTTTGCATCTAATTAACCCAATGTCGTTCATTGTTAATTGGTAGATAACAGAGTGCTCCAAAGACATGAAAGAATATAAATCCATTTTTCTAATCCTTGCATAGCTCATATAGGATTTTTATTGTATCCCCGGGGCAGTGCGAAAATTAAAGAACGGTTTTTTTGGGGTAACAACAGGCTGTGTTGATTGCTTCGGCTCATAAAAATAAAATAGCTTTAGAAAATATTAACATTATACGAGCAGCTTCTACAAGAGTTCAGTTTCGCGTTTCGACAATGCCGTTCTGCTGAGGAGTGAGGGCAACAGATGTTTAATGCGAGATGCCAACATTTTCATAAAATTCAAGAAGTGTCTGATTGACAAATTCTTTTCCATTATCTGTTCGAACATTACGAACAGTGGCATTCAAACAAACTTGAATATTTTTGATGCATTTAATGATGGCCTCGGGAGCTTCATCTTTTGTCCTTAAAAATCTGACCCAAGTAAATCTTGAGTAATCATCGACAATCACTAAGATATACCTTTTCCCGTTAATACTCACCACACGCATCAGGCCACACAAATCCATATGCAAAAGACATAGTTTCTCTTGGTTAGTGTCTTCAGCTTTGGGTTGATGAGATGATTTCTTGCTTTTTCCTAATGCACATGCTGAACACAAATGATCTTTCTGAAATTTAAGCCTTGGAATTCCTCGTGTAAAACCATTTTTAGCTAGCTTGTTAAGAGTACCTAAGTTGAGATGAGATAAACGATCGGATGCCAAAAACCCAGCTCTTAGTCTTTGACGCTTTGGATAAAAGACAGATCGAAGATGTTTTAAGCATGTCATCAAGAGAAATTATGTACAAATTTATGTCACGGGATTGGAAAGTAGATCAACACCTTCTAAATTACGAATAAAGCAAGTGTTTTTCTGAAATGCAACTTCAAGATCCGCGTCGCAAAATTAACCAACAGAAAATAAGTTATGTCCAAGCCCCCCTCGACGTAGTAAACTCTTGAAATAGTAACATTTCCCAGCTGAACACACATAACCCCATAATTCATGCAATAGGTTCTTGTCCCCCGATATCTAACTGTACCTAGGAAATTTATAACCAAGTTCATGAACGGAGCGGTTCCCTGTCATATGTTTCGAACATCCAGAGTCCAGATACCAGAGACCATTCTGGACAACCTGTCATGACAAGAGAAGAAGAAGATGGAATATCTATAGCATTAGATCCCCAAGTATGATTGGGTTCCGAGTGGTTAGCATTCTTAGATATACAATCTTAAGCTTTTTTATATTCAACCTACATTATTAAAACATTTTTGGGAATTCCTGCCCTGTAAGACTTTAAGCTCTTGTTTTTGTGTTTCAACTGAGTGGGAAGTGGTTTTCTTAAGAGCCACTATGTTAGCTGAAGTGATCCTAGTTAAAGGCCACGAATTGCCAACTATAGTGAAAGTTCTGCCTGTTGGTTTCCACTTCCCGTAGGTTTCTAAATATTTTGTTTTAATGTTTCTTAGCAGATTTAGCACGGCTATTCACATCTTAAACAAAATCAAGAATACACATATTATGAACACCATCAAACATAGATTTCTTACAAGTAGCATAAATAGATTCAGAAAGTGAATGCTTAACATTAATATCACGAATAGGTTCAACAACACGATTCTTTTTATTGACATTTCCTAGTTGGGCTTCTACTTATTCTTCATTTCCTACTTGGTGTTTGCAAGATCCTATCATTCCTTTAATTGCCAGTAGACTTTGATCTGCACTTACTAGTAGAACACTTCAATCCTGTAGAAGACAACACAGGTGTGTTAGAATCTGATGTGTTCGATGACTCTACCTGTTTAATGTTGCTTGAGGATATGAGAGGTATTCTAACCTACTCCTAATCCTACACTGCATATCCCTTCATTGTGTGATTGAGCCTCTATTTATAGCTGGTGAGAGATGATTCTAGAAGAGGAGGAACGTCTTCAAGCATCCAATCGTAGCATGTTAAAATCGTTTTAAGCTCGAGATTTGTTAGATCTTTATATCTACGATTAACAAAAATAACAAAGAATATAGATACAATGCAGCGGAATATAATGAACACGATTCAATGTTATTTAAACAAGGTTTTATTACCATACGTTTCCATCAAGCCTCAATTCTAGATGATCAATTCTAGAACGGTTACAATCTAATAGGGATCAAAGATCCTTGGGGCTACACACAACTTTCACTTTAGGCGTTTACAAAGAACCATACGCCTAGACACACACACCTTTATAAGACGTCTATATATTTTCTGCGCACTCAAAACTATGTGTCTATGATCTCTTTATATAGGGAGAGATCAAGACTTACAAAGGAAGATAAACATTAGACAAGTAAATCTTTTAAATATTTAGAGAATATCTCCTGTTATCTTTATCTTCTTAAGGAGATCTTCCAGAATCTACATATTCTCCACCTGCTTATAGAATTCTTTAATGATGTTTTTAGTCCTTTTGTTTCATTCTTTTATTTACTTTGTCTCATCAAATTAAGAATCCCAACAATCTTCCCCTATTTGATGATGACAAAACAAACAAAGTCGTGTACGATCTTCATCATAAAGCCAAAGCTTCCCCTAAAGTTGAGATGTAATCATCTCCCTGAATGAAATAAAACTTCCCCGTAAGTAGATTTCCTTTGTACCTGTTAACATCTTATTCCCCTTTTGTCATAATCCATTAGGGGACTTGTGAATATAAGCAACTTTGATCTTGACCACTACAAACCAATATCACACTTCTAATCCAAGCCTTCTAATTCCTCAAATTACCCACCATTAAGCACAATAAGAAAAATGAACTTAAGTAATAGAAACTCACACTAGCAGTAGTAATAATGATTAGCAGTAGTAAAAACCTTCACCTTAATGATGCATGTAAATGGTTAAACATTTTAACCTTAAGCTTCCCTTAAAACCCGTATGTTAACCATTTCTTGAATCTTCAATTCTTTAGGCTTTATGTAATGATCACTGATGAAGAAAACTAAGTATAACGAACATGATGCTGAAGTAGAATAACCCAAACTTGTGTCTTATATCATGTATTATCCACGTGACGTCAAACTCATACCAAGACCAAAGTATAAGTAGATCGCAACTTCTTGACAAAATCCTCAACTATAATGAGACGCTGAGCACAACAACGTAACTCCTTTAAGTGATAGCAAATGTGAGCATTGAGCATCATAAGAAAAATCACACATTGCTAGATTCTTCAAGTCTTCGTCAACACCATTTAAGCACGAACAAGTTATCTTTAAAGTGTAACACCCACTTTAAGATATGATAAGAACACGTACCGAAGTAATTCCACTTCACCTTCAAATAAGTGATAAACAATTGTCTTCGTAACCAATTAATCCATTAGATACCTATAAGAGCCTTTGAAACTTTTAAGAACATTTAAAACCAAAACTTCCTGTGTGTGTCGTCTGATATCACTAAATCACGTATTGTCTGATATCTGATAGGCTTAACAGTTTTAACTCTTTTAACTTAATTAGTTGTAACTTAACTACTTTTTAACGCTAGCAGTATCAACTTCTTAAACCTAGCAGTAGTAACAATCAAGTAGCAGAAACTTAACATTGACAGCATTAACGTACCTTGACAGCATTAAGTTTACATGTACGGGCAGTATAAACTTCCATTGGTAGCACTAACTATACGTTAGCAGCACTAACACACTAGCTGGCAGCATCAATATATAGAAGCAGCATTAATCATATATGAACAGCATTAACAGATAACTAAGCAACATAAATCTTTTCCTTGTTTGCTTTGGCAGCAGAAACTTACATCAACTAGCAGCATTAAGTCTACATTTTGAAACTCTAGCAGCATTAACTGCTCAGACCTTAGCAGTATTATCTTCATGAACACTAACAGTGTGACAACCGTGGCTTGAGCAGGTTGGTCAAACAATAGTGTTGACCTAAATATCTGTTCTATAAGTATGGGTTATGTGTTATTATGTTTATACGTGTCTTATGTGTTTTTGTGGGTTATGTGAGATTTGATAATCAATCCATTGAGCGTGATCGTCTCATTGGGATTGGATTTGTGTTGGATTTTGTGGAGTTCATTTCGTTCACTTTTAGTGACAAGGAAATGATTTTGGTGATTGAAGCGGTTTCGCGTTAATTGTGTAAGTAATTATACGTATACGTATTTATGTGTTAGTAATATTAGGATGAGATTAGGTTCTAGTAGTTAGAATAAGGAAGAAATGAAATTTCTATTTTTGGAATGTTAGGTTTAATAAAAATGAAAAGTTAATTATTTTTAAAAGTCTAGTAAATTGCGTTTACGCAAAAAGGTATGCTCAAATAAGTTTAGGTTTTTATAAAAACTTAAGGTAAAGCAAATAATTAAGTAACTAATAAATAAATAAATAAATAATATATTTTTTATACATGAATAGTAAAAAACGAATTTTAGAGGAAAAAGAAAGAAAAAAGGAATTTTAAAAGGAAACAAATACTAATTAGATCTTATCTATAATTAATTGGGGGCCTATAAATACAAAATAAAATCCTAAACCCTCCCCTTTTGGTATAACTGGTCGAACAAAGAGAAAAGGGGAGAAGAGGAGGAAACATTAGGGTTTTTGCTTTTGTGAAGAAATCAAGCTCTAAGGTAAATTTTAATTAATCCTTGTTAGTTATTAATCTTTAATCATATAATAATTAATATGGTGGATAATTAGGATTTATTTAGATAAGTAATTAATGATATAATAATCATGTTATAATGATTAGGGTTTAATTAGAAGTTTATGGATGTAATTGGTTAAACTTAATTCGAGTTAGAATTTGATTTGGATTGAGGCAAAATTAGGGCTGTGTTGTTCGGCTATTATCTCAATGATGGTAATAGATTTTGTCAAGTTTTCGGTGTCTATAACGTAGCTCAGAGAGTCTAGTATTCAGAACATCCGGCCTCGAAGGTTTTTGAGGTCGGGAATTCATTCAAACGTTGGTTGTAAGAAAAGTTGTCAAACAATAAATACGGGTCAGATTTAGGTTAGATTACAAGGTATAAAATGTAACATTTCTGATTTTCACGTATTGTACGACTCTTTAATGTCAACAATTTACTTTAGCCCGATACGCGTTTACTTTT
>BQNB010128199.1:0-19320 GCA_026074375.1 Tanacetum coccineum | reverse complement strand
GTTCATAAGTTTCTCGGTACAGTCATGTGGCACCCCGTAAAAATTTAGATTTCTCTTTTCCTTAAGAAGAATTATGTACCATAAAAGTTTGCAAAAATTAACCTACTGGAAGGACTTTCACCTTAGTTGAAAACACGTGCCCTTTAACTAGATTAACCGCCACTAATAAAGTGCCTCTTAGGGTTCTCATTCCTCTTGAAGTAGTTGCACCAGAACATGTAGTAACTAGAGTATATACCAGGAGACCTAAAGTACCTAAGTCTGTTCCCAATAGCAAACCTAAGGTTGCAAAATCTATGACTGCTAATAGAATGGAACCTGATACATCTCAGGGATCCGATACATCAGTTGCTCCATCTTCTTCTTCTCTTATCGATTGCAGGTTGTCCAAATTGTTCTGTGGTATTTGGACTCCGGCTGCTCCAAGCACATGACCGGAGATCGCTCTCAGCTCACCAATTTTGTTCATAAGTTTCTCGGTACAGTCATGTGGCACCCCGTAAAAATTTAGATTTCTCTTTTCCTTAAGAAGAATTATGTACCGCAAAAGTTTGCAAAAATTTACTGTTAACCTCAAAAGAAAGTCATTTTATGAACAACATGCATTTCTATTCTCTAAATAGCACGCGAATATTCCTTACATGACTACCCTACTCATTTCTCTCTTTTCTTTTCAAAGCCTTCACATGCCATTGCACGTCTCATCACCTGGTACTAATTTTAAAAGAGATAAGAATAGTATGGATTCCCAAATAGTGTTAGGAAGAGCTAATGATGACAAATAGTATTAGGAAATAACACTATTGTCATATTCTCCAATAGTATGCCCCATCACATGTAATTTGAAAAATTTAGGAAACCAAGCTAATACTACCTGTATAAATGAGATGCCATGCACTCTCTTTTCTGGCACAATTCATTCACAAAAACAAGTAGGAAGTAAGCACGGTTCGAGTTAGAGTTTTCGTTGGGTTCAAGAGCTAAGGGGCGTCGGGTTAAAAGGGTAGAAACCAAGGGAGGTTCGAGCTTTCATGACACCATCACCCCTCCTCATCGGCTAGCAAACTTGGACCTCGGTGAGTCACCTCATAGTTTAACTATGCCATTTATTTTTGTAGTCCAGCGTACGACCAAAATCGAAGCACGTCTAGTCGTGGCAAGCTAGACGAGAGCCTCAGCTTTGCATAACAAAAGCACGACATGCATGGTACAACCCATGCATGGCCCTCGTATATGTACGCATGCAAAAACTTAAGTCGTGCCATGCATAAAATAACGACGCATAAAGAACTAGTGTACATCAGATCATGCGTAGAAACAAATAACGAACCAAGAAATGTTGCAAAACCTTAAACATATACGTGATATACTACGTTGGCTCACTAGGGATGATTAGACACTAGGATTTTACGTAATTTTCATAAGAGTTTCTTACGTGGTAACCTCGACGAGTAACATGGGCGTAACCAAGAAGCATGGAACGAACCACAGCGAGTCATTTGCTCGCTGATTTGGAACGTCACAGACCTTGATGAAGACGAGCAAATATTGCTCGTTGGTTCGTATCCAGGCCTCGTAAATACTTGACACCATGAGGCGTACCATACTTGTACCCAAACGTGACACAGTAGGCTGCTGCCACTGTTGCAGCCATTTGGGCTGCGAAAAACACAACCACACCCTTAGTCTCGGCTTGTATCTACCTCGTGACTAACCTTATAACATAGAACCATGCGGGATTAACAAGAAAACCAAGCTATAAATTATTAAGGGCTGCGTTGGGTGGAAGAAGAAGCCACAACAGTGGCCACCAACTCCACTGTTGGGGGCTCGACAGAAAAACAAAAAAGGAAGAAGGTGTAGGCCATGTGGGTCTTTGTATTGCATAGAAATAATACATATGTTACTTTCTACAAATTGCATGTAATTCACTTTATAAAATGATGGACGTAAAGAAGTGTTTAAGCTTGCATGTTTTCGAGCTCTTGAGTCGTTTCAGCCGAACCCAAATGGGTTGGTAAACTCATTAACGAGCCAATATTTACTTCGATAGGTAGAAGGTCTAAATAACGTTCTTTTTTATGACTTAAAATTGGTAACAACGAAACCGAGTTTTTAAACGGATAAATAAACTTATCGCGGTCTATAAAATTTACTTAACTCTAAAAATATTTTAAAGCTTATTCGAGTTTTAAACGTAAAAGTTATAAGAGTTAAAGCAAAGCAAAAAAATTTAAAACATAAAATTACATATATATATAATACTATTTGAAATCAATGGGATTAAAAAACAATCACGAGCGGAAAGTTAAAGGTTAATACCTTGATTAGAATATAGAGACTAAAATCCTCTAATTTTCGAAACTTAAGGGTATTAGCTGTAAATAAATAATCTTTATAAATTAATTAAACAGTCCCGAACGAACCGTGATATATAAAACTAATAATTATTCAAATTAATTGACGACTACGGTATAAATAAATAGACGTGCTAAGAAAATATACAAACTTATTAGATTTACAAAGTAAACGCCTATACTTTTTTATCCCTGAATATTAAATCACATGAACTTGTAAATAAGTTAGGACGCATAGTATTATTAACTCTTGTATATCTACTCATTGATGTAAAGTCGTGTATCATCCCTAGAGCCAACGGTTTAAACAACATTTTGAAAACATGAAACGTTATCCCATAAACGACAATGCCCTTTGATGACCCATTTGCATAATTCATCTCATACGTAAAGTCCTTGGAACGTAAACTCAGATTTGTCAATATTACTTAGGTGTTTGACTGAGTCACTGTTTGACGTGCATTGATCATTTATCAGTTCCAGGTGATTAACTGACAAGGTGAGTCTTCATACCCCACTTTACAATTTTTTGTTTTAAAAACACCCCAAAATTCCTTTTGGGGTGAGAACATTGCTTATTTTTAACAGTTGAACACAAGTACATCTACTGAATTACTATTGGGTCTAAGTCCCTATTCAACCCAACTTGTCATGTTGCCCAATTTATCATGAACCGTTAATTACTTGTAAGCGCGAATGTTATGGATAGATCTATCGGGATTGACATCCCTGTTTGTCTTGGACTGACATTAGTCAAGCAATCACAGTTTCATTTGACTCAGTTACAGATGTTACGGGTTGAACATCTGCATGGGCCTACCTAGGATGGTGCTTGTTAACGCTTCGGTGTCATGAGCTTAGACAATAGTAAATACTTTTCATTATGATATATAGGATTACTATATTTCATGATATGGTTATAAATCTTGTGGTTCATCCTTATCATTAAACAACAAAACCTATGAACTCACCAACTTTATGTTGACACTTTAGCAATGGTTTTCTCAGGTGCTCTACCTTACAGAATATATGGAGTCTGCATTGGTATAATGGCATGTAGATGTCTATCTCTCATATCAAGTCCTCTTCACGCCATGAAGTCACCATTCCCAAATCTAGTCTTCCGCTGCAGTGAATTTGAGGGGTGTGACAAAACTGTAATTCGCAATAAAGCACGACTTGTAGCGAAAGGTTATGCTCAGGAAGAGGGAATTGATTTCGAAGAATCATTTGCTCCAGTTGCTCGCTTGGAAGTTGTTCGGATTTTCGTCGCATATGCTACACATAAGTCTTTTCTAATTTATCAGATGGTCATGAAAATGGCATTTCTTAATGGTCCATTGAAGGAGGAGGTTTATGTTGCACAACCAGACGGGTTCGTTGATCCTGATCATCCAGAAAAGGTTTACCGTCTAAGGAAAGCTCTATATGGATTAAAACACGCTCCAAGAGCCTGGTATGATGAACTCTCAAATTTCCTGATATCCAAAGGTTTCACTAAAGGTACAATTGACCCGACTCTATTCACGATAAAATACGGGGAGGACATTCTACTTGTGCAAATTTATGTTGATGACTTCATTTTTGGGTCCACAAACCCTAAATTTTCAAAACGATTTGAAAAATTAATGCACAGTAGATTTGAGATGTCCTTAATAAGGGAAATGAAATTATTTTTAGGAATTCATATCCACCAATCCCTACAAGGTATCTTTATCAATCAGGCCAAGTACGCTTTAGAGATACTTAAAAAACATGGTATGGAAAAAGGACAAAGCATTGGTACACCAACGGCTACCAAACCTACATTAGATGTATACTTGAGTGGTGAACCCATAGACCAAACTGACTACCATAGTAAAATCAGGTCACTCATATATTAGACATCTAGTAGACTAGACATAGTGCAAGCAGTATGTTATTGTGCAAGATATCAAGCAAGACTGACTGAAAAACACCTCAAAGAGGTTAAAAGGATCTTTCGCTATTTAAGGGGTACCATTAACATGGGACTCTGGTATCCCAAGGGTTCTGGCTTTGAACTAACAGCTTTTTCAAATGTCGACCATGCCGGATGCATTGATACTCGCAAAAGCACTTCTGTAGGAATACAGTTCCTAGGTGATAAGTTAGTCAGCTGGATGTCAAAGAAGCAGGATTGTACTGCAATGTCATCCGTAGAGGCTGAGTACATGGCGTTATCTGCAAGTTGTGCTCAAGTATTGTGGCTGAGGATACAGCTTAAGGATTATGGCTTCAACTACAACAAAATACCATTGTATTGCGACTCTCAGTCAGCCATAGCAATCTCATGCAACCCCGTGCAACACTCCCGTACCAAGCACATCCATACTCGATATCATTTCATCAAGGAACAGGTTGAAAACGGTATAATTGAATTGTACTTTGTCAGAACTGAATACCAATTAGCTGATATGTTTACTAAAGCCTTACCCGAAGATAGGTTTCAGTATCTTGTCAGACGAATTGGTATGAGATGTTTGACTCCAGCAGAACTGGAGGTTTTGATAAACGAATCTGCTTGATATTCCATCAAACATCAACATGTACATATCTTTGAGAAAAGCAAAATACAAAAATATAAAACATATAAAAACAAATACAAAAATATAAAATTTCAAAAAAAAGAAAATACAAAATCAGAAAATGTTTCACAAAAGTATTCTTGTCTTGCATGTCTCTTGGTGAAATCGATAACATTATACGTACTAGAAATGTAGATAATACGACACGGGCGTGTAAATGAAGTTCGAACAGGAGTTTCAAATGCTTTCAAAACATGTCATTTCTATTTTTCTCTATGACTTGTAATTGCTCTCAGATTGAAACTAGGACCCGAACGACAAAGGAGAGTGTACGTTTCAATGCGCTTATCCTTAAAGTTAGAAGAGAAGTCTTCTAACATTTGGTTTTTCAAAAAGTCAAACACAATTTTTTAAGAATTTCTCAATGACAATTCATAATCTTTTAAAATTGTGTGTTCAACACTCCATCCCTCATAAAGTTTTACACGACAATTCTTCTACATTTGGTGTCATTTTCAAAATGAGTCAATATTTAAGGGGGTGTTTTTTGAAAAACAAAGTTTTAATATTTTTTGATACATCATCTTATGACAATTCTTATGTATTCAAAACATTATTAAAAATCTCTTAATAACAACTCAATAATAATAATGACTACTCAAAGAGATTATTTGTTATAAGATGATTAGGTGGTTGAGCATAATTTTTCAAGAATTCTTCAATGACAATTCATAATCTTTCAAAATGGTGTGCTCAACAATGCTAACCCTCAATTTTATATTCATTTTACAACTTGGTATCATTTTTTTTGGTGTCAAACATATGTAAAATTAAGGGGGAGCAATTAATGTTCCATATAATTCATGCTAAGAATAAAAGTTTTTCCCACAGTATTTTCATAAAAAATTTTAATCACAAGGTATTTCAAAAAAACTAAGTGAATTAGTATTTAAAATAAGGGGAGAAATATAATTAAAATGTGATCTTGAAAATAATAAGTGATCTTATCGACTTAAAGTGCTTGATACTATTCGAAAAAGGTTTTATGGTTACGATCTCATACCCAACAACATCTTAATTTCATGACGATTCTGAAGTCATAAGGTGGTTAGGTTAGGTATTAGTCCTATGATCCAACCAGAACCGGAGGGATCTACCCAAGGACACTCCATAGTTAGAAATAGCAGTCCTTAGGTATGATTGGAGATGAATGAGTATAAGGGAATAATGCCGACTAAGATTGAGCTAACACTGGAACAATCACAACAAGGTGTTAGTAATGACGTCTTGGTAAGCATTGAAGGGGTTGAAGAATGAAAAAGAAATGTAAGGATAAAGGGTCTAAAGAAAGAAGCCCTCCACACAACTTTAGGCAGAAACCGGGTCAATACATAATCTATCGGTTTTCACAAAGATGAATTCTGATAATGAAGACGACATCATGGACCCAGTGATGCAATGCACAACCCTTCCCAGCCATTCGGGTTTCTCTCAAAAGAAACTTGTCTCATTTGTCACGGAGATACACACGTTATCTATTGACATCTCACTCCGAGATTGTTGATATTGAATAGGTGGCAGTCTGCTCCAGCCTCCGATTACTAAAACCAAAACGCACTAATCGAGTCTAGAGCCAAGAGATCAATAAAATAAATCTCATTAGGACACATTCCATTACAAACACTTGTTGAACATCAATAAGTTCACAAGCTGTTAACAAGAGTCCTACGCATTATCCTTGTGATTTTGCCAGAACATCCGAGTGATACTTAAGTATTCACAGTGAAGATGGAAATCCTGCTTGAGCCAACATCAAACAAGCTCTTGGTAGGTGACTTGTGCGATTCTATATGAATCAAACTTGTGTCAACTGGAAAGAAACGATGGTGCGATTCTATGTGAATCAAACTTGTTCCAGTAAATGAATTGACGACTCAATCGGTAAGATAGTAACTAACTGATTCACTCATATCGTGTTGTCTGCTTTGAGACGTTCCGATATTGAGAACATGCTAGCATGGTGAATCTAATACATTAGTGTTGGCTGCGTTAGAGGATCTAACACTTTGAGCTGGAAACCCTGTCAAGGAGGTTCTTCTAAATTGAACCTACCTGATCACAGGTACAGTATTTATACTGTAAAACGGTCCTCACGGAACCGGAGGTTAATGCAACCAAATCTCGACGAATGACAAAGCCATATTCGTCCATATCTGTTGTTTATCACTAACATTTAAATGCAGGTACAAACGACGGTGTTGCAGCCTCATTCCAGCAGAGTCCGATTCATTACCACATGCTCATGCTCAAACTACAAAGACATACTATAAGCATCAAGATTCAAGAATCAAGAAAGCTCAAGTATTAAAGACAAAGACTTCCACAAACTCTGATAAACAAGATCTTCCTTTAAGATATCAAGTCTATCAAGGGAGATTATTAAAGAGCTTTCAAGAAGATGCAAAGTATGAGCATGTTGGTCGTGACACAAGATCACAAGGTGGCAAAGACGATCAAGACTGAAGGATAAAGATTAAAAGATCTCATGAAGTCGAAAGACAATAACAAAGGCTAAAGATCAAAGATCACACAACATGAAGGAACAAGCCTACAATAAGATAAAAGACCAAGACAAAGATAAGAGCTTAACGACAAAAGCAATCTCATTGATCTCATGTAGGAGTGTCACAATAAACTCACTTCGGGGGAGATTGTTAGCCTCAAAATATTGAGTCGAACAAGAAGTTCATTTATTAGGAATATTAGGTCTTGGTTATTTATTTAATTAAATGTTGTAATAGGCTAGAACGGGGATCGGGCTCATTTAATGTAATCTAACCGGTCACGTGTTATGGGCTAAAGCCTAAAGTAATTCAAAGTAATCTCGAGCCTGGCCCAAAGAAAGCCCATAGGCATGAAAGCCTCATGGTGCAAGTATAAATACCCCTCTCCAAGTATGGAGAGGGTGTTGGTTTCATTTGTATTTTGTGCAAGTAAATCAACCATCTCATTTTTCTCTCTACTTTCTCTCTCTTGTTTCTCTCTCTAAAATTCTTTCTTTATCTTCTCAACTTATTTTTCTTATTAAAGAATGAAGTGATGTGATTATTGGGTTCCGACACAAGTCCATCTCTTCTAAATCAAACTCATTAAGCTACTTCAGATCCTCATGATCCAATTGTGGACCACTGGATTGATTAGCAAAGAAAGATTACATGAGTTCATCAGTGTATGAATGATGAGTTTCCCTTTGGTGATATAGAGGAAGAAGTAGAAACACCATACGCCAGTACTAAATTCCTTAGTACTGTAGTCTTTCAGAAGAAATAAAAGGGAGATATTATGTGCACTAGAAGATAATCCAGTAGAGCCTTTAACATCAAACTCAAAGACTTTAAGATTGTTATAGAGATCATCAAAACTAAGACTGTCCACTCCTGGCTTGGTCCTCATGACTAAGGATACTTGGGACCAGGAATAGGTAAAAGACCTAAGGAATTCTTTATTGGCATCTTCTGTGGAGAACCTAAACATGAATCTCAAGTTGACTCAAAAGACTCTGACTTGGTAATAAACTTTGAGACTCCTTCTGAGTTGGAGACAGAAAGCTTCAAACTGTAGCTTTAAAATGTATTTTTTGGCTTCTTCTTTGATCTTTACATTGCTCAAAAATCTGGATTTGATTGCATCCCGCATCTCTTTAGCATCAGTCATCTTGTGAAATTTTGCTATATGGTCTTCTGTTAAAGCCATAAGAAGGTGGTCCTTGCTTTTTCTTTCTCTCTCTCTTGCAAAAATTTCTTCAGCTAGTTTTTGGAATGTTAGTACCTTTTGTTCCTCAATTTGGATCTGTTGAGACTACTTACAGATCCATTTCCTTTTTGTGTGAATTACCTTAGTGTGATTGTATTTATGGCTCAAGGTTATGTCCATGTCCAGTGCCCTAATGTTTGATACTGACATTTCTTCTGAATAGGGAGTTGTACTGGGTTGAAACAGTCTGTTGGTGGGGCTTTCAGTGTTGTGTTCGTGTTTGTGGTGGTGGTGGTGGTGGTGGATTTTCAACATCTGATCCTGCCATTGAATAGATCTGAAAGGTAAAGGTTTATAACTGATGTGTTTTGATTCTTCTTACTCAGAGTTTCTCTACAAGCTCTGATACCACTTGTAGATCCCAGACTTAATAGATCTTTCTAGCCTCTTAAGGGTGGTAGCCAATCTTTTTTTCTTTTTTTTTTATTTTTTTTTTTGGTTAGATCCAAACTAACTACAATGAGAAACAATCGACTATGAATAATATAAGCTATGTGGAGCGAAACGAACTTATATTGCCTAAAGAAGAACAATGGAATAAAATACAAACTTTGATTACTATTAATCTGCTAGGTTATAGATTACTAACTATTAATATTTGTGAAAATTATGTATGAAACATATATATCTAACTAGTGCCGTATGGTTCCTTTTATACACTAAGGAAAACCCTAATGGGCTTACAAAATGTGTGAAGAGATAATGCATATCTATTCCTATTATAACTCATGCATATCTCCTAATAGTACTAACTACTATATGCTAGCAGTACTAACTTACTACTAACAACACTAACTATACTGGCAGTACTAACAATGTACTGGCAGTACTAACTACTTAGTCTATTTTCTTGAATCTTTAGCAGTCTTCACTAGCAGCACTAAGTAGAACTGGCAGTAGTAACTTGTATAAGTAGCAGCATTAAGTTGTAGAAACTTCTAAAACCCAACAGAAAACAAAACAAAAAAATAAGAAGACCCACTTGTCGTTTGTAAATTGTTTGAGCCCAAAGTGATTTTGGCAAAAACAACAACAACAAAAAATACTACTTTTATTATTTGTTTTGACGAAAACAAAAAAAATGTAAAAAAACCAAAAAAATAAATTAATAAGCCGAATGTAAGCACAAATAAGCAATACCACAATGTTACCACTAAACCCACCCGTGGCGAGTGATACCAAATGTCGGTAACCCAATATCACTTTCACTTCACCATGGATACAAGAAAAATAGATAAGAGAAAAATGATAAGAATTTTAAAGAGAAGTTAGAGATAGAAATAAAAGAGAGAAAATTAGAGATGGTTGAATCTTGCAAATGTGTGTGAAAAATAAATAAATGAGACCAACACCCTCTCCACACTTGGAGAGGGGTATTTATACATACACCATGAGGTTTTCATGCATATGGGCTTACTATGGGACGGGCTCAGGATTACTTGGTCTTTAGCCCATAACACGTGACCGATTAGATTAATTAACGAGCCCGATCCCCGTTCTAGCCTATTACAACATTTAATTAAATAAATAACCAAGACCTAATATTCCTAATAAATGAACTTCTTGTTCGACTCAATATTTTGAGGCTAACAATCTCCCTCGAAGTGAGTTCATTGTGACACTCTTACATGAGATGAATGAGATTGCTTTTGTCGTTAAGCTCTTGTCTTTGTCTTGGTCTTTATCTTGTTGTAGGCTTGTTTCTTCATGCTGTGTGATCTTTGATCTTGAGCCTTTGTCATTGTCTTTCGACTTCGTCTTTGATTTTGAGATCTCTAAATCTTTTCCTTGTTTGTCTTGATCGTCTTTGCCACCTTGCGATCTTGTGTCTTGACCAACATGCTCATACTTTGCATCTTCTTAAAAGCTCTTTAATAATCTCCCCTGAAGCTTGGTTTTTGAGGATGGATCATTAATATCAGAGTTAGCAAAGTCTTATTTGTCTTAATTCTGAGCTTTCTTGATTCTGGAATCTTGATGCATTTAGTATGTCTTTGTAGTTTAAGCATGACGCATGTGGTAATGAATCCGACTTCAGCTGAATGATGGCATTGTTGCCACACCGTTATTTGTACCTGATTTGAATGTTAGTAATCAAATAGGAAGATATGGAGAATATGGCTTTGTCATCGTCGAGATTCGGTTGCGTTAACTTCGATTCGGTGAGAGGACCGTTTTACAATATAATTATTGTACCCGTGATTAAGGTAGGTTCAATTTAGAAACACCTCCTTAACAAGGTTTCCGCTCAAATGTTGTTAGTTCCTCTTAACGCGTATGCATTAGATTCATCATACTTGTTTGTTTCATATGAAACGTCTCAAAGCAGACAACCCGATATGAGGTGAATTCAGATAGTTATATCTTTATGATTGAGTCGTTCAATTCATTTTATGGAATAAGTTTGATTCTTATAGAATCGCACCATCGTTTTTCTTTTCCAGTTGACACAAGTTTGTTTCACCAAAGTATCGCGCAAGTCCAACATACCATGGAGCTTGTTTGATGTTGGCTTAAGCAGGATTTCCATCTTCACGGTGAATACTTAAGTATCACTCGGATGTTCTGGAAAAATCACAAGGATAATGCGTAGGACTCTTGTTAACAGCTTGTGAACTTATTGGTGTTCAACAAGTGTTTGTCATGGAATGTCCTAATGAGATTTTTTATTGATTCTTTGGCTCTAGGACTCAATTAGTGCATTTTGTTTTAGTCTCGGAGGCTAGAGAGGACTTGACACTATTCCAATATCAATAACTTGGAGTGAGAAAGTTTATAGTAGTTGTGTGTATCTCCGTGCAAATGAGTCAAGTTTCTATGAGAGAAATACTTGAATAGCTGGAAAGGAGTTAATACATTGCATACTAGGTCCATGTTGTCTTCTTCAATATCATAATTCATTCTTTGTGAAAACCGATAGATTATGTATTGACCCAGTTTTTGCCTAAGGTGTAGGGAGGGATGCTTTATTTTCACACTTTATTCATACATTTCTTTTTCATTCCTCAACCCCTTCAATGCTTACCAAGACGTCCGTTTACTAAACAACCTTGTTAGTATTCATGATTTAAGCATGTATAAAGTCTTTGAAAAGATTCACATTGTTATAAGATAAACGAGTATGTAAAAGAGTTTGTAAACAAGAATGTATCCCCCTCGCGGGTTTATTCAAAAACATAGAAATTAGTAAAAGGCGAGGTTATGATTTTACTAAGTCTTTGAATAAGTAACATTTGTGTAAAGATAAACGAGTATATAAAAGAGTTTGTAACCAAGCATGTATCCCCCTCGCGGGTTTATAAAGCATGTAAATAAGTAAAAGCGAGGCTATGAATCTCACTAAGTCTTTGAAAAGTAATCACATTGTTATAAGATAAACGAGTATGTAAAAGAGTTTGTAACAAGCATGTATCCCCCTCGCGGGTTTATAAAACATGTAAAATAAGTAAAGGCGAGGTTATGAACTTCACCTGATAGGTAGATGCAATAAATATTTCAGAATGAAAGCTGACGACCTTATCACAATCTTAACCGGGGAAGGTTGATATAGCAAAATGATAGTAAATAGCCACGTCACGCAACCTGAGTAAATATGTCAAGTCTTAGGAGATTTGTACTTTAGATCTTTGGTTTCTAAGAGTTATGAATTGATATTGAAGAGTTTGGAATTATTGTATCACCGTTCGGGCCATCATAATTCAGAAGTCATTCAGTAAACGTTTGAGGAGCTAGGGCACTTTAAATCGTAAACCCAACAACTCAGTCAGAACGTAATACCAAGATGAAACTCCTTAATATGAAGCTCCCTAGTATTGTGATACGATATAATCGGTTTTAAGCGTTTTGATCAATATCTGGAAATGTTAAGCACGTCAAGCGTTAATTAAAGTTATGTTTTGTAAGGTTTTGAATACATTTTTATACTTTTTCAAAATGTTACATTTTAGACCCTTGAGAATGAAAAGTGGCAAAATATACCCTTGGGGTTTGCACTTTTACGAGTTTGGTCCTTCAAGTTTAAAAGATATACCAAGTAAACCTTGTACTTTGGAAAGTGACATAATAGACCCCTATAGTTATAACTTTGATAAAATGACATATTCAGCCCTTCTAGTTATTAATTTCAGAAAGTTACGATATATACCCCTTGCATGGAATACTTTTGTAAAACAAGTCCGAAATGCCATGCAAGCTTATTTTAATATTCCAAAAGACATTTGCAGGTTATAGCTTATTAATATAAGCTAAAATATGAAGGTTTGACGCAACGAAAGTTTAAAATAACGATTCGTTAAGCTATGACTCAAAACGGGTCAAATTAGGGTTTCAAAACGTAAACGCGCGGGTTTTAAGTTCAAATTCCTTCAATAATCAATAAAGTGGTTATTTTAACATTAGTTAAGCATGCTAGGATAGATTATAACAACATTTAACCATTATAACATTTAGTTTTAAGAAAAACATAAAATTAGGGTTTCGGGTGTACGGTTTTGGATCAAAATGAAAAATGAGCATGAATTGAGTTATGAAACTTTAACAAGAGTTTATGTATGATCATATGAACATTATAAGGGTGTAGGAGCAGATATGAAGATGATAGAACCTGGGTTTGAGCTTCAAGGAGCAAAAATGGTGGAAATGGGTCATTTCGGGTAGTATTTCCACTCGTACGCCTTGTATCTTGTTCCCGGGGCTTCAAATCTTTAAAGATTTTCTTGAATGATGTTTTTAGATGATCATAGGATCATATGGAGCAGAGATAGTTTGCTTAATTGGGTTATTGGAAATGATGATGCTGGTGTATGCGAGTTGTAATGAGGGGTTTTATGCCTCTATTTATTACTCGACTGAAGGAGGGAAAAGGGAGTTAGGTAGCTTATGATTCTGATCATGTTGTGGTGAGGGCTATTTGTTGATGTGTTGAAAGCTAGGAAATTCAGGGTTGTGGAGGTCTTGAGGCTAGGTTGAAGGTGTTGGACAACTTTGTTGGCTACCTTGGCTGAAGTAGCAAAAAGGGGGGTCATGTGGCTTCATTTGAGGCCATATAAATGTTATAGCAGGTGCATAAGCTGCTTAGAAGGGTTAAGGTGCTTGTCATGGAGGTGCTTGCACATGGGTGGAGTTTAAAATGGGTTAAAATGAGCCAAATCTAGCCGCGGGTCTGTTTTGGTATCATAGGGCTTGAATTCAAGTTCTTGGCTAATATTTCGTGGGCATTGATCAAGAAATGAGTAATACATGATCTCAAGGTTTGTATTAAAGCTTATCAATGGAAATTAGCAAGTGGTTTGGTTCAAAATGGGTCGAAATTGAGTAAATAAGGTCGCGGGTTCACATAGGGCTCGTTAGGGTTTCTTTGACTTTTCTTGGCTTATAATTCGTGTATAATGGATCAAGGTTGATAGAATATTGATCTTAGGCATTGTATAAAGGATTATTAATGAACATTGAGTGGTGGTTTAAGCTAAAATGGGTCAAAATAGAAAAAGTAAGTCGTGGGTTGAATTAGGGCTTGTAATGGGTTTATTAGGGTTTTCTAAGGTTCAATTTCTTGTTTATTGCTAAAATGAAGATAGATAATGAATTGTAAACTCATATTATGAGTTTACAATGGTTCTTGGTTGATTGTTCGGGATTAAAACGGTCAAAAATGAGTAAACGAGTCGAATGATCCATTTAGGTACGTTTAGGGTTTCTCGGATTCAATTTTTGTATAAAGGATATGAGATGATGAAATAATGATGAAAATAGGATTGACATAATTGTAAAATAAGTTATTACAACTTATTTGAGTGTTGGTTGAGGTTTAAAATGGATAAAAATGAAGAAACGGGTCATAGTGTAGTATTTAGCTCGGGTTAGGGTTTCTGAGTTTTGAATTAGGGTTTTGAGTGTAAAAATGTGTATGAAAGCTTATGAATGGAATAATTAGGGATTACACATTGTATATTGAGTGTAGTTGCTTGCACAAGAGTGATGGTGAAGAAACTAGAATGAAAACGGAGGTAAAACGGCTATTTTGGATGTCATGCATTAATGACTTGTACATTGTGCTTTGAAAGCTTGTACTTGACTTGGAGGGAGTTTATATTTCAAATGAAATGTTATATTACTTGTATATATGCTTTAGTAGCTTGTACATTTACTTTAGATATTAAACCTTCATGGAATTTAGGGTTTAGAGGTATACGATAACGGTTTAAAGCCCGTTTTGATATAACGTTGCGATGGTAATTATAGGGAGTAATGTACTTTGTAAAAAGGATATGATGATATTGACTTGACATGTTATGATGTTTGCTTGACATATATGAAGACAGGATTGCCATAGATAGGTTGCGTGAGCTCGTCTACTTTAGTTATGTAAGTTACATGACATACTGAGATATTGACAATGCAAGTAATGTAATAAAGCGAAAAATTTCCCCGTACAATTGTGATAATAGTAAAATAAGTTTTGCATTTGATGAAAATTCTTGGGTTGTTATAGTCTCCACCCCTTACAGAAATCTCGTCCCGAGATTTAATTGAAAGTTATAGTGAATAGATGTAGGTACTGGGCATGAATTTGATTTTTATGTTAGGTTAATCAAGGTCACAAGTCCACGTGTGTGATGCATTTATAATTATGTTGTACACCATAATTATAATTACTTCCTTTCACACGTCTACTTATTTTCAAGACTACACCTCTTGATGACAGCCAATAGAATTTCTTCAGATCCTGATAGAACCTGGGTGGATGAAATACTTTGATTTACGAAACCTGTGGGTTATGGGCCCACCATGCTTCTGCTGTGCTACCGTGATCGTAAATAATCGTTATTCATTAACCTTTAAAAGTCAACATTGAATAAGAATGCTATCACAAGTATTTGTCAAAATTTTCATACCTAGTGGTATTGAAATCATTTGACATTGTATAGATTCTTGTGTGTTTCCTTGTTATTATGTTGCAGAATATAACAGAAAATTTTAGAATACGGAGATCATGGAATGAGTAATGTCAATGAATGATTATGAATTTATAAGAGAGTTGCTAATCACGTGAGATACAGATTTTAAAATGAACAGATGATGAAGGTAATATTGATAATGAAGGTAATAATGATAATGATTAAGGAACGGATTGAAAGAAACTTGTTTGTACATATGTTATATACTTAAGCCTATTTATTTATAATTTGTCACTTACAAAAAGAAGCGTCCAACTTCTTGCAACTGAGAATTTATAAATTCATAGTTCGGAGATTTATAATTTCCTTATTCAAATGAAGAAGTGACCTAATTCATTTCAATAAGATGATCATAAATCGTCTTACGTAAGCATAAAAACATGATATGGTAATGTGTAGAAAATTAATTGTTGGATAATACTGAGATGTTGATTGTACTGACGCCCATATAATCGAGGATAATAATAAAGGTATAAGGAAAGTATTCAGAGTTGAATATAATAGAATTAATGGAATTGACAAATGATGTCGAGTTTTGATATCATCAGATAACAAGATGTAACGGAATCATCACTTTATTATTTCATGGATAACTTTACATACGAACTTTACATATAAAAAAATTTATACTTATGCTAAGTATCTTGTAGTAGGATAAAAGTAACAGACGACGAGGATTGTTGCTTGATGATTGGGGTTTTTAGATTGAAGAAGATTCTGATGAGAGTTGAATATCCTCGAGAGTTGTTTTTAGGGTAGAAATCCTAAAGTGAACAAAAGTAAGATTGGCTCTAAGTGTGCTTTCTTATGGCCTTGTTGTTTGCTTTTGAGCACTGATTCACATAATTTCCTTTCTTTCCACATTCATTACAGGTTACGGATACTGTTTGTTGGTTGTTTCCAGTAGCCGGTCTTCTGCAGTTCTTGGTCAGATGACTTATCTTGTTGCAAGTTCGACACTTGACAGTGCAAGGTCCCATGTGATGTAGTCTACATCTTTTACACAAGGGAAGGTTTCCAGTATATCCATTGGTGGCAGTATAAGTTCTGAAAGTTTCTTGCTTCCTATTCTGCTACTGGTGGTGATCATTGTTACGTTTGTTATTGTTATAGTTATTCTGATAGTTGTTGTTGATGATGTTTCCCTTATCCTCAAGCTTTCATTTATGGTCATTAGCTTCTTACTCATAATCATGCTTTATTATCTGATCCATTAACCTTTGGGCTATGTTGATGGCTTCCTCTAAAGTTTGAGGCTTTGAGGCAGTAACGTTTCCTTCAATACTTCTAGGTAATCCATTGATGAAGACTTCCATAAGTTTCTCAGCGTTTGGTACCATGTTTGGGCATAAGACGGCTAATTCTTGGAATCTCCTTAATTGTAAGGTCCTTATGATTCATTTTCTTTCAACAACCAAGTTGTAATAAATTCGTCTTTAATTTTCTTGACTTCAGTTCTCAAGGGCTCACAGAGTAACTCTATCGGTTAAGAGTCTTTTCAATTCGGTCCAAGTGATTTGATTGGCTTGATTTATTCCAATAGGTTGAGCGTATGAATTCCACCAAGACAGGGCATCATCGGTTAATGTACCGGTAGCATCATGTCACTTGTTTTCTTTGCACAGTGGCTACTGAGAAAATACTGATTCAGTCCGCTCAAACCAGCGAATGAGGCCAACTGCTCCTTCCGTACCATTGAAGTAGAAAGGTTGACAGCTAACGAACTCTTTATAGTTTCCCGTTTTTGCTACAGGAGTTCCAGTAGGTCCGGTGTTCCTGTTGGGATTACTATCACTTGCCATTGATGCAGCTTGTGCTTTTAGAGCTGAGGAAATGCCATCATTAATTAGTTGCTGGATGGCAGCTAAAGTTATGGCCGGTGTTTCAGATGTTGACGTCCTTTTGGGAGGCATTCTATCAACACAAGATAACGCGTAGTAAGAATGACATCACAAGTTTTGGAAGGTAATACTTAAAAGAAAAATGTGATGCTTAAAAAATGCTTAAGAGAAAATGCTTATTTTTTAATTTTAAGGCACTTAGGGGTTATGGCTATTATTCATGAAGACAGGAAGGAATGATGCAATTGTGGAAAATGATGATAAAAGAGCGATAAGTTGGAAACATTAAGTATACGAAACAGGATTGCCTTTATAAATATAAATAAAAACCCATTGCCTTCTTACTTTCCATAGTCAAGATTTGACAAGAGTTTTTATTTATACCCATATCCGTGGTAGGATTAAAGTTATAACTGTATAATAGCTTGTGGTTTTGATATGGTAGATGATCATCCTAAAGATCTTCCTGATTGTTTGGTGGGTGACGAGCATGGGATTTTCTCCATGTTGTTCAGATAGGGAAATTCTGTAGTGAGCAAAGGCAATCTTATCCTTTTGCCCTAACTACTTCTTTTGAAGTTTGATAATCTGAGTGCGGATTCTCTTAAGTTCGGTCTTTAGTTTGTTACCATTATACGTCCTTCTTCCATTTTCTCAATGCGGTGAAGATAGAGTTCATCTAAATAATTCAAGATATCTTCGACTTGTTTCTCATGATGTTTCAGATACATCTTATCTGAACATTTTCCTATTTCAAATACTTGAGGTGGGGTAGGAGTATAAACTGAGAAGGATGGTGATACCAAATTACAAGTTTGATTCCGAGATGAATTAGATAACGTACGTTGAGGAGGAAGATGGGGAACAGATTCCATTTTTAGGTTGGTAATAGTTATTCTGGGAACAATATGAAACATCGAGGATCAATAGTAATGGATGGTGGTAATATGGTGATGGAGTCAAAATAGCTGGTGAAGTAATAGGATCTGGTGATGAAATAGGTAATTCCTTAGCATAAAATGCTTGTACGCCCTTCAAACAAGGATTATTGTAGAAAGATGAGAATACTGGTGGGATTATATTATCGTTTAGAGTTTTTCAAAGATTTAAAAGAAATGCTTCCCGATGAAGTTGGGAAATAATCTGATGAGACCAAAGTATAGTTAAGAATATTTATAGAGGAAAAAGCATCCTCAATATCGGAAGTAGAGCGGTTGGGAGAAGACATCGTTATGTTAACAACCTAGTTATAAATAACATAAGTTATTTATGATATAATATAGTATAATAGTTATGTATCTTTACATACTGATCCGGAATGTAGTGGCACGGAGGACTTTGATGGCTAGAAAAGAAATGTGGTTATAGTTAAGGTTTTGACCCTGTTATTTATAACCATGGCGCTGATAGCAATCTGTAACACCCCCATTTTTACAAATATAGCAGCGGAAGCTAATATTACTTCATGGAAACAACAATCATAATCATAGAAAACGACTCAAAAGAGACGTTTGTTTAAAAGATGCGTTATCATTCATTTCAAATCAGAGTTTTACAAAGGCAGGTCCCAAAATCTAGTTACATATAATGTGAATGATAACAAGTTTTAGCCATCTTCGAGTCCATGCCACGCCGTGCCGTATATTGCTCAATAACCTGAGATAAACATGCTAAAAAGTCAACACAATGGTTGAGTGAAATTCTGTTGAGAATCTATTAAGCTCATCTAGGATCAGTTTTATAGATAATATTGAATCATGCAGCGGAATAATAAGAAAGTAATATTATCAAACAAGGTTTTATTATT
>BQNB010128198.1:0-19320 GCA_026074375.1 Tanacetum coccineum | reverse complement strand
ATGAATAGAGTTTGTAGGCCTTATCTTGATAAGTTTATGATAGTGTTCATAGACGATATCTTAATCTACTCTAAGACTCGAGGGGAGCATGTAGAACACTTAAGGTTAGTCTTGGAACTGCTCAAGAAGGAGAAATTGTATGCTAAGTTTTCTAAGTGTGAATTATGGATAAGAGAAGTGCAATTTCTTAGGCATGTGATAAATGTTAATAGGATTCATGTAGACCCTAGTAAGATTAAAGCTGTTAAGAATTGGAAAGCCCCTAGAACTCTGACTGAGGTTCGTTTGTTCTTAGGATTGGCTGGATATTACCGTAGGTTCATTGAGAACTTTTCAAAGATAGCTAAGTCTCTTTATATCTTGACTCAAAAGTGTAAGACTTTCGATTGGGGTGAGGAACAGGAATTGGCATTTCAAACTTTGAAGGATAAATTATGTAATGCGCCTGTTCTAGCTCTCCCTGATGGACCGGAAGACTTTATGGTATATTATGATGCGTCCGGGATAGGACTAGGCTGTGTGTTAATGCAAAAAGGTAAGGTGACAGCCTACGCGTCTAGGCAGTTAAAAATTCATGAGAAGAATTATACGACCTATGATTTGGAACTAAGAGTGGTTGTATTTGCCCTTAAGATATGGAGACATTATCTGTATGGGACAAAGAGTGTCATCTACACGGACCATAAGAGTATCTATCATATCTTTAGTCAGAAAGAGTTGAATATGCGACAGCGTCGCTAGATAGAGTTGTTTAGTGATTATGACTGTAAAATTTGCTACCATCCCGGTAAGGCGAATGTGGTGGCTGATACCCTAAGTAAGAAGGAAAGAGTAAAGCTTAAGAGAGTTAGATCTATGAATATGACCCTTCACTCGAGTATAAAGGATAGGATACTAACGGCTCAGAAGGAGGCTGTGGATGAGTCTGCAGGATTGCAGAAAGGTTTGGATGAGATGATAGAACAACGAAGTGATAGGACCTTCAAAGGGTGATGTAAGAGCCCTGATAATGGATGAAGCCTATAAGTTTAAGTACTATGTACACCCAGGAGCTGATAAGATGTATTACGATTTGAGAGATAGGTATTGGTGGCCTGGAATGAAAAAGGACATAGCTGAGTATGTTAGTAAGTGTTTGACTTGTTTAAAGGTTAAGGATGAGCATCAAGGGCCATATGGTTTGCTCTAACAACCTGAGATTCCCGTATGTAAATGGGAAAGAATAACTATGGATTTTGTGACTAAGTTACCTAGGACTAGTAGTGGGAGCATGACATAATCTGGGTCATTGTGGACCGATTAACTAAGTCTGCTTATTTTCTACCTATGCGTGAGGATTTTAAGATGGATAGATTGGCTAGATTGTATTTGAATGAGATAGTTGCTAGACATGATGTTCCGATCTCGATCATATCCGATCATGACAGTCATTTCACATTAAGGTTTTGGCAGTCAATGCAAGAGGCATTAGGAACTTTTTTAGACATGAGTACGACTTACCATCCTCAAATCGATGGTCAGAGTAATCATACTATTCAGACTTTGGAAGACATGCTTAGAGCGTGCATCCTGGACTTCGGAGGAAGTTGGGATGTCCATCTTTGGTTGAGTTTTCGTATAACAATAGTTATCATTCTAGTGTGAGTTGTGCCCCGTTTGAGGCGTTGTATGGTAGAAAGTTTCGTTCACCAATTATGTGGGCTGAGGTTAGAGAAGGTCAGTTAAAAGGACCTGAGTTAGTGCAAGAGACTACTGAGAAGATCTCGCAGATTATGGATAGACTTAAGGCTGCGCGTGATCATCAAAAAAGTTATGCAGATAAGAAGAGGAAGCCTCTAGAGTTTAGTGTAGGTGACTATGTTTTGCTCAAAGTGTCGCATTGGAAAGGTGTGGTACGCTTTAGGAAGAAGGGGAAACTAGCACCTAGATTTGTTGGACCTTTTGAGATTGTTGAGAAAGTAGGCCCCGTGGCCTATCAGTTAGATTTGCCTGAGGAGTTGAATGGTGTTCATGACACGTTCCACGTGTCGAACCTTAAGAAGTGTTTGGCTGATCCAACACTGCAAGTGTCATTGGATGAGATTCGAGTTGATGCTAAGTTACATTTTATAGAAGAGCCCGTAGAAATTTTGGAAAGACAGTTTAAGAAGTTGAAGCGGAGTAGAATTGCCATCGTCAAGGTTCGGTGGAATTCGAAACGTGGCCTTGAATTCACGTGGGAACGTGAAGATCAGATGATATTGAAGTACCCGCTTTTGTTTAGTGATGTTAGTAGTTGAATTTCGAGGACGAAATTCTTTTAAGGGGGGTAGAATGTAACCTTTGCCCTTTTTGTGTTTTGAATATTTCATTTATAGTCCTTTGACTATTTGACTTCTGTCAGTTTATTCAGTTAATGTACCGTGTTGACGGTGATGATTTTATGAGAATTGTGATAATTTATGGTTTATTGTGATTAATAATCCCTTTTGGAAGGTATTATTATGTTTATTGTATTCTGGGTGGTTTGACCCGTGAATTTTGAGAAATGCTGAAAAACGAGTTCTGACACGTCCATTAATGTCCAAATGAGTTTTGAAGGGTTTAAAGTGTAAATATGTCGTGTAAATACTCTATGTTAATGGAAAAGTACTTTTAAGGTGAATAAAAATGCTAATTAACTTTGGGGTAAATTTTAAGGTGGAGTTTTACGAGCTTTTAAGTAATCCCGACACGAAAAGAAAGGCCCGAGACCCCATAGGATCCCATGGCCGGTTATATGACAAGAGAAGGGGACATGATGGCTTAATTTTAGCTAACCTTGTTTAAAATTTGTACACAAGATGCTTTCCACTCCCCATTTCATCATAATCCTTTTTCATTTACAAAAAAATAAAACATACACAAGTGTGTGTGCTCTAGGCATCCGAACCAAGCAACCACAAAAACACCATAAATTTTCTAACTTTAATCAAGAACGAGATACTACGGGTTGATACGAGTATTTGGGTATTCATTTAAACAACGTTTCCGGTTCGTATCGAAAATCTACATTTTTAAAGATTTTCTTGTAAGTTTTCAAATTTAAAATTTGTTTGTCCTTTTGGGTTTATCTTGATGCATAGATGTTAGTTGCACAAGTTGATCGTTGTAAAAATTGATTTTTGGAAACGAAACGGATAAAAAGGGGGTGTTTGGTTCGTTGGATATAAAAAGGAAAAGAGGAGTTTTTGTAGTTTTGATGTTGTGGTTGTGATGGTTGAATAGCATATGTTGCTAGATAGCTTATTTTTTATAGTAGCTTGTATAGCTTATTCGGGCTTATTTTTAAGCTATTTCTTGGCTTATTTTAGGCTTAAATGCCACGTTACCTTTCCAAAA
Organism: Tanacetum coccineum; assembly: GCA_026074375.1. Taxonomy (NCBI): domain Eukaryota; kingdom Viridiplantae; phylum Streptophyta; class Magnoliopsida; order Asterales; family Asteraceae; genus Tanacetum; species Tanacetum coccineum. The sequence goes on along the minus strand of BQNB010128198.1, from coordinate 15,960 downwards.
TCTATTGTGAAGATAGTGATTTTGACTCTATTGTTTTGTGTTACTAGTTGTATGTTGCTGGACCTATTTTTGTTGGCTTATGGTAGTAACAAAATGTGATACGTAGCTTATTAGCTTATTTTCAAGCTTAATATACGTATTTTGGAGCTTATGGACTCACGGCCCAATAAGTCTATTTAAGCCATGGCTTAATGGGATGGCTTATTGTGGTCCGGATTATTTTCTAATTATTTTTTTTTGGTAAAGGGTGTTACCCCGGTAAATATATTAACCAAAAAAAACGTTAAGTACAAATGGAATACGGCTGAAGTACCGTATTAACCTCAAGCAAATAATGCTTGATAAACTAGTGCTTATGACATGCCATAAGACACACAACAGACTAACTATCAATAACAAAACAATAGCTAGACATAAACACCAAATTCGCGAACTCCAAAAGGAAAAACTCTTGAAACCAGGCGAGCACTCTACTATACCAGCAGCAACATAATGGAAGCAAAGGATCCAAGTAAGGCCGCCTCCTTAAAAAACCTTTTCGAGAAAAACCATATGGGAACAAACCCGAACAAAGGAATAAAGAAGCACGGACCTTTCCACACACTTCATCATGTCAATTACTACTTCTTCGGCACCTTCCACAAATCGAGCAGCAGCCGAGATGTAGAAGAGATCTTCTTAAACTTGAAAGTAACCAGCTTTAAACGAACCGTAGAACAAATAGATTCAACGAGGTTATCGATCGACAAAATCTTCTTCGAAAATAATCTTGAATTACGCTCCTTCCAAAGAAAATAAGTCGTAGTAGCAACAACTACACGAGCAATAATGCTCACAACTGATCGGCCCTTTGAGATAGGAATAAGAAACGCCAAGATATCATCCATCCGAGCATCAATAGAGTCCATACCACAAAGAATCCGAATTTTCAACCATACCTGCAATGAATAAGAACACTCAAAGAAAATATGATCTATTGTGATTCCTGTCCAGGTTACACAATGGGGATTCCTAAGCGGTTTAGTCGCACAAGGCCAACATCCCATTGCTTCAGCCGATCTTGAGTCTTCAATTTATTCCGAATAACAAGCCACAAATGGATTAAATGCCTAGGCACACAATGAGAAAACCAAACAACTGGGAACCAATCTACATTATTAGCACGAGTCCGAATGCAATCCCAAGCTAACGCAACTGAAAATGGATGATTAACGCCATCATTATCACGCCAAACTAGACAATCGTCACGCGATTCACAAATCGGAGGCACATGAATTGAAACAACATCTGGAAATCTATCATACCAATCCGAAGGCCATCTCCAAATACCATTAGAAATAAGATCTCTAACCTTATCCGTAAGCAAGAGACCTGAACGAACAATATTTCTAACTGTAAGCTTATCCCGAAGAGGGCATCCATCCGCCCACCTATCAAACCACATAGACGTTGATCTACCGTTATAAATCTGATGCCAAATGAAAGGACGAACCCTAGATCTGATTTGAAGAAGCTTTTGCCATCCCTAGCTCACATCCCCCAAACAAGGAACATCCCAAAAACTTCTACCTTGCAATTTATCATCATAGATCCATTGAACCCAAAGAGGTCCCTAAGCAATTCAAAAGCTCCATATAGGAGTATCCATCAAAGCAGTATTAAATTCTTCCAGCCTCCGAATTCCTAACCCACCTTCCTTAAGAGGCAAACACACTGAATCCCAAGCAACTTTCGCTTTTCCTTTCTTCATTTCACCTTGGCACCATAAAAAACCCCTCATAAGCTGTTCTAAATCACTAATAATCCGAACTGGAAGAATAAACATCGAGGCATATATATGCATAGATGAAAGAACGGATCTAACAAGCTCATCCTCACCACAGGAGAAAGAAAACTTATTCGACCATCATTACTTACTTTCAAGTTCTCACCAAAACTTTACATCACGATATTAGAAGTCTAGATGGAAATAAGAGGAAAACCAAGATAAACGAACGGTAATGTTACCTCAGAAATGCATAAAGATTTGAATGCTAGATTTAAGGGCAATAGGGACATTACAAAAGAAAGCTGTACTCTTAGGAATACTAGGAACAAGGCCCGAGACGTTCATGAACTCTTCCAAAGTATCCATAATGACCGAAACAGAATCAAGGTGACCCCTAGCAAACAAAAATAAATCATCTGCAAAACAAAGATTAATAATACGCTGCTTCTCACAATGATGATGGAATCGAAACATCCCATGCTAAAGAAACTCTTCTTGTATACAAATGAGTAAGAATTCTAACAAGAGTAAACAAGTAGGAAGATAATGGATCCCTTGCCGCAACCCACCCATACCAATGAACCAACACGAGATTACCATTAATACCACACTGAATAGATGTAGTTGAAACACAAACCATAATCCACTCAAGTTTAGTCGATGGAAGCCAAACCCAATAGGATTGACTTGAAAGAACATATGGGTGGCCCCAATTTCCTATGATAGGTTTCGCATTTAACTATTCGAGTAAGAAGAATATTATCAGAGATTCTCCTACCCGGAACAAATGCGGATTGATTAATGCTAACCAAGTCACCAAGATCACCTTTAATACGATTAGCAAAATATATCTTACTAATACATTTGAACGTAATGTTACAGCATGAAATTGGACGGGAATCCATTAATCTTACATGGCGTAGTAACTTTAGGGATAAGTGCAATAATAGTAGGGTTTACCTCAGCAACAGCTTACATTTGCTAAAGAATCACGGAATTGCACTACTAAAATTATCCCACAACAATATCTGAAGCCTTCTTATCAAGAAACGCAGCAGTAAAACCATCAGGCCTAGGGCTTTATCATCAACTCATAGAATACACACGCACTTTTTATCTCAACAACCGAGACATTCCATAACCATATGAGCAGCCTTTTGAACATCAAGAACACGGGAGAACAGATCATGATTATCAAGAGGAGTAACACTGCCCTCAACACCAAGAAACTGTTCATAGTGAGAAATAAAGCACCAGCAACCTCGTTACCTTCGTACACAATGTTAGACATGTCTTTAACCATTTCAATTCGATTACGAGCATTCCTACTTTTAACAACATTATGAAAATAAGCAGTATTAGAATCACCCGCATCAAGCCATTCAATTTTAGATTCTGCCTTAAAGAAACTTTCTCATCAAGAGAGCCTCTTTGAAAGCTAATAAGTAATGAGCATGATCCTCTCTAAGAATAGTACATGAGGGATTTAAATCAATCGCCTTCTGTACCTCATCAAGTTCACCACGGATTTGAGTAACACGAGCATGCAAATTACCTTGATCATATAATAACTTGCGAAGAGGAGATTTAAGCCCTTTAAGACGTTTGACCAAACGAAACATAGCACAACCATTAATATTCAGATTCCATCCATTAGCAAACAACTTCCTAAAACCTTTCCTTATGACAAGAAGCTTAGAGAATTTAAAAGGCCTTTGGTTTGGCTGACACTTTGGGGAATTGGAGCACACATGCGTATGATCAGGAATCCGATTCGGTGAAAAATAGCAAATGATCCTGGGGAATTCATCATAAAGAACATTAGGGACGTGATCCTATCAATTTTTTACGCGTACCATGATCACCCTTCGGTTTTTGATTCCAAGTAAAATGAAGACCAGTAGCATTAACATCCATTACTTTAATTCGTTAGACACACTCTTTAAACTCATGCATGGAAATATTAGGCTCATACCCTCCACACGAATGATCCTCAAGATTAAGAGCTGCATTAAAATCACCTAATAGGACCCACGGCTTATCTTGCATAAACGAACCATGAACAGCCAAATTATTCCATAAAGCCCTTCGATCAACGTAATAGTTATCCGCGTAAATAAAACGACAAAAAATAGTCACGATTTCACCCACGAGTATTATTGGGACAATGCAATCACCTGAAGTAGGTTTGTGCCATAATCATAATATCAACGTTATCATCATTCCAACCAAGAATAATCCGTGTACCTTTGGTACACAAACCACCATTAGACGTCCATTTCCATCTAGTACATACTTTGCGACAAGTATCATAAACGATAGAAACATCAACATGCGACTCCAATATAGCACACACACTCAAATTGTTTTCATTAACAACCTGACGAACCTCTTTTTGTTTAGGGGACCGGTTCAGACCCAGAATATTCCAAGAGGCTATACTAAACATTAAAACCAATATCAGCAGGAGTGCTTGCCCCTGTTTGAGATGTAAATAAGTTAACCGATTCATCAAAAATATTTTCCACATCCTCCTCCTCACTATCATCATCCTCATTCAGACTCTTAAGAGCATCATATGGATTAGACGTAGGTATAGATGTATTAAGGTTAGAATTCGAATCAATCACAATACTCTTTTTACCACCATCATTCAAATGGGCTGCCGAATGCCTGTCATTTGTAGTAATGGATGGACCATGTTTAGAAACATTAGAATGAGTATCCAAATTACCTTTATTTAAACTACCAGATGAACTAGCTTTAGAATTCGCAGCACTTTTACTTCCCCCATTCGAATCCAGAACAGTAGCTTTAGGATTAAAGGCGAACTCTTTGCCAACTTGAAAACCCTTACTCATAGAAACGCCTCTAGGAATTGCTTGCTTCCCTTTAGTATTACCCTTAGAATTATGCTTCCTATCATGGACTTGCTGGAAACCATCATCATGATCATCATGAACTATATTAGTAACTTCCGGAGCAGCCACAACTCTTTTAGGACATGATTCACTTGTATGACCAAAAATATTGCAATTAGGACATCTCGGCGGCTTCCATTCATATTCCACACGAATATTCTCCTTAGAAAACCCGGGACCATCAGTAATCAGGAACACCAACAATAATGTTCTCCTTGAAATCCGAATCCGAAGCAATTTCAATTAACACTCTTGCGAAACTACTCCTTCCCCAAGACTCCTTACACATAGAACTAGTAAACGAATCAAGCATTATTGGCTTCCCAATGTATGTTGCAATCAAGCTAATACCCTCCTCTTCAAAAATTTGAATAGGAACGTCATGAAATTTAACCCAAACCAGAATGCTAGTCAACTCCTCTTTATGTAAACTTGTTTTCATAGTCCATTCCTTTAATATAATAGGAGAATTACGTATCATCCATGGGCCTCCTTCCAAAACATCATCAAGACCATCTCGAGTGTTAAATTGAAAAAAGAAGAATCCTTTTGCATTCATCATTATACGCTTCAGCCCGTATTTATTCCAATTATTCTTAACATAATATTCCACTACTGGAAACGCCATTCTTTTTCCAATAAAATACCCACATAACGTATTCTCGTACCGAGTACTTACCTTTTCAACAACATTACGGGGTATTGAAATATTAACACCTTCAAACCTATTTTCAGCCACCATAGAAAACACATTAATACGCTCATTTAGTTTATTAGTGTTACTTGCTCCTGCTGCACCAGCATACGAACTTGGTTTCGCACCAATATCCACGGATTGAACAATAGGCGTTTCACTATTTGAATTTCCAGCAAGGCTAAACGAATATGTATTAGGGTAAGTAGGCCCAAATAAACTAGACGTTGTGGAGATTGGGTCATTACCGGTTGGTTTAGACGACCAAGCAACCTCCTCAACATCTATAGGAGCAGAAGTACTCCTATGCGATTGTTCCTATAAACTCGAGGCCCCTAATCCTGAGCCACCCTCCTTCGTATTCACTACCCTCATCAGTCGTAAGGTCGGTTTATTTAATTCATGGGTTGAGACCAAACTAGGTATCTTGTTAACACACTTGCTTGTTCTTGATTGGCCGAGACATTAAAAGGATTTTCAGAATCCTTAGTAGGGTCCACAGCAACTCCCGGTTTCTTAAGAATGCCACGAACAGGTTGGCGATGGAACACATCATTACCTTTTTTACCTTCATCCAAATCCTTCAGTTTCGACATTCTTTTACTCAAAGCAACTAAATCCACAGAAAAACTAGATGACATGCACGCATAACAATCACAAATGAAAAAACAAACCCTAATAAAACCCTAAAAAGAAGACGAGCCAGCGAAACCCTAACACCAAGAATACCAAAATCGCCTAAGTAGGCGGAATTTAATTATATGGGTAGCGATTAGCCACAACACGACTTAAACAAAACAGAATAAGGAAATCAAAGTACGATTAAAAGTAAACCGACATAAGGGATCAAGCAAACAGCGATCGCAGAAAAAACCTAGAAACGATTAATCAAAAAACGAATTTAAAACTATCAACTAAATAAAAATAACGTTAATCCTACACTAATCAGAGATTAGGAAGAAAGAACGCGATGTTTATAAAGGTATTTCTGGATCAATCAGGTTTAATGAACATCCGGTTGAAAATTGGAGGGCGATTTTCTGCCACCTTTGATTGCGATAGGGTTTATTACTTTATTTACCAAAATCGATATGTTGTTGACTCTGTTAATGTTATTATTTTATATTATTAGTATAGCTTATGTATGTAAATGGACCTTGTTTTGGACCTTGAATCGTATTTTGAACATCATAAATTTCTTAATGGACCTTATTGGGCTAAAGCCCAATAAAGCGGATATTTAGTCCGTTAAGAGTTTTGACGGACTTTTGGAAGTGAAAATGTGTTTACGAAGTGATATTGAACGATATTTTAGAAAAACGTTTTAGTAAACGTTAAAGATTGAGATTTTGGAATTTTATCGAAAAGTGTTGCGAAATTGAATTAGTAAAAAGATTGTTTGTAAGAAATAAAGTTTTGAAACTTGGAAAAATCGTGGTATGAGTGGTACGGATAAAAGTGTTGAAATTTAAGGTTAAAAACCTTGGAGAACATTGTATAAATGTACGGGTCATGTCGAAATTTCGTAAAAAGTTTATACTTAGAAATTTTACCTAAAAACATTATTTTATTTTTAAATAATAAAATATTATTTAATTATTTTATTTATTTAATAAATTCACTTACAGACGAAAAATATATTTTTTCTCGAAACTTCACAAATATGTTTATTATGAGTAAACGTTCCATTTTCAACCCTATTATGATTATTTTTACGGTGACTAAGGCTACCGAATGGACTTATCGAGATATATTTATAATTATTAATTATAAATATTTAGTGATATTACTTATCTATTTTCTTTAAATAGTATAAGTATGTATTATTAAGTAATGGGATTGATATGATTGTTGGGATATGTCGTCAACCATCACACCACTAAACTGTTATGGGTAATTGTACAACGAGTCTAGACTCTATGCATCAAACGTGAAGATTGTTTTGGAAATGAATGATTAAAATAGACATTAACTGGACTAGGTCGTGTGCGGACGTCGTTGCATTTGCTTGAGTGATTGAGACTTGGTTGCTAAAGACTTGCTTGAGGTGAGTTCTCGTAGCACCATTTTTACTGTTTTTCCGTTAGGGGAAAATGATACTCAAATGTGTTTTGAAATGTTTTGAATTGAACTGTGCGAAATGTGGTTTTGTTTTGGGACAAGATATGTTCTTATGACTGCTATGTGAATATTATGTGTTGCAAGATTGTTTGGATCGGATAGGTACGCCTACTCAGTATTTATGTGATTATTGGAGCGGATGGGTACGCCTACCCTAGTTTGTGTGTGGTCCTGCGCTAATTTAGTGCTCCAGCTGGTAGGCCCTTTAGGTGCCTAAGTGACATATGGTGATTGACTAGCGGGGATGCTACGTCAGGGATTGTATGCATATATATTCACTGTCATATTGCACTATTGTCCACTGTTTGAAATATTGGCATAACTTTTGGGTTTAAGGTTAAACCTACGAGCTCACCAACATTATTGTTGATGCTTTCGAGTATCATTTTCAGGTGAAGTGAAAGAGGAATAAGTTGGTGATTTATGATAGCAGACTTAGAAGTATCCCGAGTGGATTTTCATGTGAAGTCTTGCTTGTTTATTTTATTTTGTCTTAGTATTTGGAAGAGTTTAGGTTAAGTTTGGATTTGGACCCCTGTGTAGGCTATTGGATATTGTAAGAGTTTGCAGATTTGATTGTGATTTGGGACATCACTCGAGGTTGATGGTCATCATAACACTTGAAGTTTTTGCATTGTAGTTTTCTCTATATTGTATCTTGTGTTATGATTGATCATTATGTTGCATTCTCGAGTTTCCGTCATTGTCGGGGTGTGACAACTGGTAAAAAGACAGATTATAGGCAAGCATAAATAAAAGATACGAATTTTAATAAGGTTAGTAATAATAATAATCATGTTTCAAAATTTATGGTTGATGTGCCTAGCCTTAGTGGTACGAAAATTATAACATTGAATTAGTTTGATGTTCTTAATATTGTTGAAAAGGATGTCGCTCCTGGTGATTCAGTTAACTCGACAAGTGATGATGTAAACGTAGGACTTATTGAAGATGCTAACTTGGATAGTGAGGATAATGATACCGAGAATGTCGTAGAAGAGGATGATAACGCAACTGCGAGTTTCATGGCAATGAAGTGTTCTAAAGGTACAATCTCTTCAAAAACCAAAGGCGGAACGTGGATGAAGAGTTTATATGAGTGTTGGAAAGACGATTACGATGATAACCCATATGATGATGACGAGCAAGGAGAAGATTTAACGGAAGAACAACTAGCTTTCTGTGACGCTTATGATATTAGTCTTCGTGGTCAAATTAAACATTAGTTATATGTGGTTCACTTTTTGGATCAAATGTATTTTAGTGGTTAGTTTTGTTTTTCCTTCTTAATAGAGGTAGTTGTGTTTTTGTTATGTAAGCTTTATTGCCTATGTAACGGGCTGATATGTGAGATTTCACTCACATCTTATGTACTTAAACGCTTTTTGGGATAATATGTTCACTGGGTGTAAAAACCTTTTACCCAAAAAATGGACTTCTGATGTGTCGTCGTGTAAGTGTTATTTATGTTTTTAAGTTTTAAATTTATATTTTGTCGACTTTACCTAAAACAACAATTTAACGGGCAGTATACCCGATCAATTATAGCTTCGTTAGTAAGTAGGGTGTTGATCATTAAGAGCGAGAGTGTAAATCCTAAGACTATTAGTATTTTACTAAGCTAAACTAAATCTAATTTATCCTATTCTAAACCTAAGCTAACAGTTATAAGGGGGTTTTCAGCCTGAGATACTAGCATAAGATTTAGTTTAATTAAACAGAAGATATAGAGGGTAACACACATAAGAAAACAATTAAAAGGTAAAGGAGCGATCGGGCCTAATGTAGGGAAAACGTACTAACCATATTTAATCCAATTAAAACCTCGATTTAGTTCATTAGTGTAATGATTGTCTTATCTCGTTGTTGATCTATCGTTCCTAGATTTAGGCGGTACTTATTCCTAAAACCTAGATATGGCAGTCTTGTCACAACTAGCCCTATCTGCATAAAGTACTCATGGTTGGTTATAATCTATCTTAGAAGTTCAATGATGGTGATCTTACTAACGACTAGCTCACGGAGACTTTACTAACTTATTGTTTAATGACACTTTATATACTGGTAGTCCACTTGTCCACATCCATCCCCAAGGAATCAGAACGTTATTTGTTGATCCTAGGTCACCTGCTAGTCTAACTTATTCACTAAGCCTTGAAGGTAAGACATCACGTTATTTGTGATCCTATTATTCCAGATATATAAATTGCAGATATAAAGAGCTATCACGGAATCTAGCTAACCATCTATTTGTATTCCTAGACCCAGTTGAATGATAGGTCGCATACATAAGCACATAAGCGAGTATAAATTGATAAACATAATTCAACACACAAGCAAATAAGAGGCAATTGATATAAACAAAACCAAATGTTAAATCTTCATAAATATGGCTAATACCTAAAGGTATTAGCCGATAACCATTGTAATTACAGATACAAATGTCATAGACGAATGATTAAGGTAAACTAACCAAGTGAATGAATGATACCAAAAACCGAACGCGTATTTAGAGTATAAGAAATTACAAGAGTTCTCCTTTAAATTGATGGGCGTTGCAAGACCTTCTTTGCTCCTTTTTTTTCTTCTACAAGTCAAACTTGGTGGTTACTGAATTGATCAGCCTTGAATGGCCTTCATTGCTTAATGAAATTCGTGTTATGGCTTCGTATTTATAGCTGCTGGAATTAAGTCGATGCGTCGTATCCGTTGTGTTCGATACGGCGTATTGGAGTTTCCTTAGAGTAGGGACCACGTTTGTCATCTTCCAGAATGTTCTTCAAGTATATCTTTATAGATACGGCGTATAATGCATTATGAATACGACGTATATATGATTGTGTCTTCGTGGTTTGTTGTGCAGTTTAGGCGCATATACGTCGTATCTTCTTGATGGATACGACGTATTGAATGTCAGATCAATAGGTTTCTTGATTTCTTCATTTAAGCTCTAAAATGTGTGCCTTTTAGCTAATCTTCACCAATTGCTCCATAATTACTAAAAATGACTAATATAACTGATTAAGTACCAATTCATGCAATAATTATATCAAATGGGTAATTTACATGAAATAAATGATGCTATAAAAGTGACGTTATTTGATGTCATCAACTTTGTATTCAAACATTCTTAATTGGGTAGGCGATGATGATAAATCTGCAGTATATCTCTCATACAAGTGAAATCCTTCAAAGTTTAAGAATCATATCTTGGCGGGAAATTCATACTAATGTAGCCATGGCAAGTATTTCCTCTTTCATGTGATACATTTTTATAGATTTGCGCCTCCTTTTTGTTACCGCCATTCCCTTTTATACATTTTTATGTAAGACATTGTATTGGGACATGCGTTGTCGTTTAGTAGAGACCATTATAGTCATATACCATGTTATCATTTATGTGTCAAATCCCATACACCGTTGCCGCGTTGTTGCATATTTTTGCATGCACCGGTATGACTCACTGTTCAAACATTCTTAATTAGATTTGCAAAGATAATAAATCTACAATATATCCGTTATTTGAGTGAAATAGTTCAAAACTTAAGAATAATCGTATCTTGGCGGGAAATTCATACTAATGTAGACATGGCGGGTATTTCCATTTTGTTATGGTACATTCATATAGATCTGAGTCTCCTTTAACATAACAAAAAATGGTTGAAATAAATTCCAACCATGTTTTGTAGCCAATATAATATCCCAAGAAGCACCAAAACTGTTAATACAAATAATGCTTAAAAACATTATTTATATTGACTCCTCTACGTTTTGAAGATGACAAAATGTAAAAACATTCACGATAAAAATAAACGTTTACATGTTATTAATTGTAAACTTCCATTTCGACATAAATCACTTAAGGTATGGATAAACAAATTATTAAACTTAATTAGTGATCAAGAAAATAATTTTTCTTCGTAATCCATCACATTTCTACAAAACTATATTTTTACAAAATTACACAAAATAGTTTTGTTAAATAAAAATAATGTTTTATTTAAAAACTTAAATTTTGAATTCAGTTTTTCCCCCAAAACAGAAAACAGAATACGAGGATAAACCTTCCTCACAAAAGGACAAAAATCGAAGCATCAGTCTAGGGGTGGCCTCTTAAGTGCCTAGGCGGCCCCCATATATATCTGGGACCGCCGGGACCGCCACCAGATGACCGTTGGGTTTTCCTGGCTATAAATACTGCACTATTCTCAGCAGAAAAACACACCTTTTTGCACGAATTTTTCAGCAATCTTTCTCTCTCTAAAAACCTTCTTTCTCTCACTAAATATCTTGATCACTAACATAGTTTAATCTTGTTTTAAGTGATCAAATTTCATATTCTATCTTCTTCCTTCTTCTATCAAGTGCAAGAGAAGAACACTCGTATTCACCAAGAAACAAAGTATTATAGACTAGTGATTTCTCCTCTCTTCTTCTAAGATTCAAAACTCTATTTTAATTATCTTGTGTGATTGTGTAAGTCGGATAGTCTGTAAATCCGATAGTGTAGATCTTGTGATTGTGTAGTGCTTGTGAAGTGGTAGATTGGTTCTAGCTAAGATTAGGACTCGACATGTAGCTTAGTGTCAAAAAATAACGTAAGCGACTTGTAAACGGTTTTCTCCGCCTGAAGGGAGCTTGTTGACATAGTAAAATCTCGAGTCGAATACTCGGGGAGTGGTGTAGGGCGAAGAAGAGCTTCGTAGCCGAACCACTATAAATCTTTGTGTCTTGGTTTTATCTTCTTTCCTTTATCTCTTTATATTGTTTGTGTAGTTATTATAAGTAGATAGTTATATTGATTGGTTCATATTGTTGATTGATTAAGCATATACTCGAATCTAACAATTTTAGAAGTAAAATTTTAAAACACCAATTAACCTTGTAAAAACTATTCAAACCTCCCCCCTTCTACGTTTTATAAGTGGTATCAGAAGCCAGAGGGTCACCTCAATATTTTTAAAAATAATTCTATATTTTAAAGCTTGATTCGCTCTAATGGATTGTCACGACAAAATTTCTAGAAGGGCAATCATGCAAACGACCACACTCTTAGAAAGTGATTTGTTTTATTTTATTGGACAAATAGATTTTGAAACTATGTTAATTCAAAAGATCTTCGATCTTTGGCATGTTGTTGTACTAACGGTGATTTTCAACCTATTGCAATAAAAAATCAAGAACAAACTAGATGAGGTTATACCTTCTGAAAACAAAGTGATGATCTTAAAAAGAGGCTTAGCGATAAAAATAACGAAGCCCAAAATGGTTATTACAATGCTTTGCCAAGAAAGAATATGAAAAGATTTATTCATGTTGTGTAACACGGTAATAGAAATTTGGAAAAACTTTGATAATTTCCCTCAAGGTAATTAGCCAGTCAAAGATAACAAGATCGACCTTTTGTTTAAACAATACGAACAAATTTCGTCATTTCTGAAGACGAAATCTATAGATAGTGCTTTTGCTCGGTTTATACTATTAATTATAGTTAAAACTCTTCGTATGAAGGTTATTGCTCAGCAAGAATTCTGTTTGGATGTTTCTTAGGGCTCTACATCCCAAATGAGAGAGAAAGGTCACGGCGATTGGAGAGGTCAAAAAGTCGCTTTCTCTTTTGGTCTCTCTCCTAATACTCTAAGCACCTTGCTATCTGGTAGTGGTATCCTTACTACTTTCTCATGACAAATTATTTCAGCCTTATGATTAGATAACCAATCCATACCTATAATCATATCAAAACTCCCATGCCCAAAAGGTATCAAATCGATGTCAAAGACATGACCCTCGATTTCTAGTTTGCAACCATTAATAACCTTATCAATCTCTACTAGCTACCCGCTAGCTATCTCAATCTCATCTCTGAAACCTAATTCGTTGGGCTTCATGCCTAACAGAGGTATAAAAGTAGTGGAAACAAAACTATAGTCGGCACCAGATTCAAATAAGGTAGTGGCAAAATGATTGTTCAAAGTAAACGTACCCATCACAATGTTCAGATCTTGGTGAACTTCCTCAACTCCCAACATGAATGCCCTACCCCTAGCTTGGTTCTCTTGGTTTCTACGACCCTGACCCTCGTTATTAGCAGCAACTTGGTTTGGACGATTTCCTTCAGGTCCTTGTGCCCTATTCAATCTAGGACAAGTTGACCTGACATGGTTAGTACTACCACACTCATAACATGCCGTAACAGTTGGGTTTCTAGCATTGACCGGATTCACATTCCTCGGCACGCCTCTACAATCCTTTACCAAATGACCCGGGCGGTTATAGTTGAAGCATAAGCGACAAGGCCCTCTAGGTGCATGGTAGGAGTTGTAGGTGGTACACTTGGGCCAAGTACCCGTATTCTCTCTTCCTACAAGGTTTGCGGTAGTAAAAAAAGCATTTCTAGTCCTAGTCCTCTTATTATCATCCCTACCATTCTTATCCTTGCTAGGTTCCCCTACATTTCCTCTCTTCTCAACCTTCTTAATTGATCCATTCCTAACAGCCTCATCGGTCAATGCACCAAAAATCTGCATAGCCTTCTGTATAGTCTTTGGCTCCGTTGCTTCTACCATCCCACGAATCTGTGGAGCAAGGCCATACACATACCTCTCAATCATCCTACTCTCTAGAGTTACCAAATGTGGAACTAACCTAGCCAACTCATGAAACCTATCAGTATACGCAGCATGGCCAGCCCTGACCATAGTGTGATTTCACAACTCAGTTTCCAACTTTTGCATTTCATGAATAGGAAAAAACTCTTCTATCATCATAAACTTAAAGTCATTCCATGACATGCTAACAACAACTTCCTAGCTTATCGTGCGGATCTGAGAGTTCCACCACATTAAATCCTTACCCACAAATGAACCAACAGTGTATTTTACTTTTTGGTCAACACTACAACAACTCATATCTTGTACGTTCTCCATTTTCTCAATCCATCGAGTAAGAACTACAACACCTCCCTTACCATCATATTCTTTAGGGTTACAGGCTAAGAACTCCTTATATGAACAACCTACCTGGTTGCCATTTACTAACACATTCCCAACGTTCTCCTGAATGTTCTCATTAACCACATTACCATTTAGATTTCCAACATTTCCTTGGTTACCAACCTGAGCTAGAATGGCGGGTAAAAGATTCTGCAATTGATAGGCAATGATCGTCGAGAAGTCAGGTGCTTCCCCAATAACTCCCTCTACATTCCCATTGACTCCCTCTACACCCCCATTAGCTCCCATTCCTTGGTTATTTCCTTGATAATTCAAATCATCAACATGCTCATCATTACCTTCCCTGGGTCTTCTACCCTTCCCACCTCTACCAACCCGTACACCCGTTCCCCCTCCTAGTGATTCGGCAGCAGGCCGGCCAGCACTTCGGGTCCTCATCCTTGGCAGCATTATCTATATGAGGGAGAACATGGGCAACGTTAGGTAGGCAGAAAGAATCACATATATAGAATATCTTACTATATATATAGATATACACATAATACCACCTTATGTGTCAACATTGATTTGTGCAGACGATAATACTAAATATGCGTGAGTCGTAATACGTTTATAACTATGTTGGTCACCGTATTTATACTCATATCCTTCCCTAGTTGTACTTAGTATTAGGCTTACACATCTCAATGACTGACATAACTAAAACACCAAACCGCGAACACACAAAAGTAAGCAAAAGCGAAACACCGCGCACATAGATCCTATACGCAACTAAACAACAGATCTTAGGTTATAGTCTAGGTCAACCCACCTAGTTCTCAATAACCTTGGCTCTGATTACCAATCTATCACACCCCGACAATAGCGAAAACTTGGGAATGCAACATAATGATCAAACATAACATAAGATACAATATAAAGAAAACTACAATGCAAAAACTTCAAGTGTTACGATGACCATCAACCTTGAACAACCTCAAGTGATGTCCCAAATCACAATTAAATCTGCAAACTCTTACAATATCCAAAAGCCCGCACAGGGGTCCAAATCCAAACTTAACCCAAACTCTTCCAAATACTAAAACCAAAAAAAATAAAAACGCAATACTTCACATAAAAATCCACTCGGGATACTTCTAAGTTTGCTATCATAAATCACCAACTTATTCCTCTTTCACTTCACCTGAAAATGATACTTGAAAATGTCAACAATAATATTGGTGAGCTCGTAGATTTGACCTTAAACCCAAAAGCTGTGCCAATATTTCAACAGTGGACAATAGTGCAATATGACAGTGAATATATATGCAATCAAACCATAGCATCCCCGCTAATCAATCACCATATGTCACTTACGCACCTAAAGGGCCTACCAGCTGGAGCACTAAATTAGGGCAGGACCTTACACAAACTAAGGTAGGCATACCCATCCGCTCCAATAACTACACAAATACTAGGTAGGCGTACCCATCCGATCCGAACAATCATACAAATACTGGGATA
>BQNB010128197.1:0-14969 GCA_026074375.1 Tanacetum coccineum | reverse complement strand
GAAAATATCTAGTTTTTATTAATCAAAAATATTTTTTTTTCTAAAATCCTTTTCTCTCTCAACTCTTTCTCTCTCTCTCTCTCTACACCATCACCTCCCTTTCTAGTTTCTTGTTCTCGATCCGTGATTGAATCATGTTATGAAGTGATAATCGGGTTCCTACAAAGTGGCTAGCTAGGGAAAGTCTAATGTCGGTCCCTACAGGCTTTTCGTTGGTTAGTCTATTGTAGATGGATAGGGGCCTAACATTCACATCAGATCCTTGGTCGAGTAAGGCATCTATATATTTTAATCCTCCTACGTTACATGGTATCACAAAAATGCCTCCCATATCCTCTTTTTTGGCTAACTTTTTCTTGAGGATTGCGTTGTACATAGGTCCTGCGGATAACAAATTATAGGTCTCATAATCCATCTTACCTAAACGTGTTGCTAGAAGAGAGTCATTGTACTTTTGGTTCTTTACAAGACCCTCGATTAATTTCTTATTGTTTTTATGTTTAAGGTAATATCCTATGTGTCGTGACCTAGGCGTCTCCACTACTACTTCTGCCTTCGTTTCCCATCCAGTGAGCTCCTCTTTCGTACTCCTAGCGGATTCATCATCTGTTTCGTCTTACATTTCTTCCTCCCTATCACTCGATTCAAGGGGCTCTACTGCATCCAGCTTGCTGGGTTCTATGACGGTCTTGTTGACAACTTTGTTGCCTTCAATACCCTTTTCTTTCTTCATTTTAATGCGGGAGATGGTGTTAACACATTTAGTGATGGGACTGCCAGCTTCTTCTCTAACTAACACCTTTTTCGGAGTTCTACTTGACGTTAGTTCTTTTAAAAGTCTAAACATTTCTGCCATTCTATCGTTGATCTCTTCTCTTTGCTTAAAGATGGCTTTTCGAACCTTTCCATCCATTCTCTATGTGCCGCCATGTAGCCTTGTACTCGGGCTTCGAAACTAGGTTCAAGTGTTAGGTGTTGGAGGTCCGGATGAGCACGTTTTTGAAAAGTGAAAGAATTTGTCCTTGGTGGCTCGTTAAAGTTTTGTGAGCGCGGGTTTGAAGAAATCACTTTGGCATATGCTTGAGGAACATGCATTGAGCTTGTTCCAGGCGTCGTTCTTGATCCTTTTAGCAAGTAGCTAATTTGATCTTCGAGCTTAAGAAATCGTCGGTCGGGCGTTTTTGTTGTATCTTGAGGTAAATAAATTTCCTTGACCGGTTTTGTGAAGTCTCTTGAATCATTCCAGCCTTCGTGGTCGTAAAGAGCAAGATTCTCTATGATTTCCCAAGATTCTTTGGCGTTCTTATCGAGAAGAATGCCGCCGACGGCGCGGTCATTCTCACACTTAAGATGGAAAGAGACATGATAGTAGAAAATTTAGATTTGAAGCCAAAGATCGATGCCATGATGATGGACTTTTTGAAGTAAGTCCTTGAAACGAGTCCATGATTCGGAGAGAGGTTCACCTTGATGTTGTTGGAACATCAAGATGTCATTTTGGAGTTTAAAAGTCCTTCCCGGTGGAAAGAATTGAGCAAGGAAACGAGTAGTGAGATCCTCCCAAGTGGAGATGGATCCTGCTAGAAGACGTTCAAGCCAATTGTTGGCTTGATCACGAAGGGAAAATTGAAATAAACGCAGACGTATCCTTTCCGTATTTGCAACAGGTCAAGTTAGTCCACAAGTTTTAGAAAATCCTTAAGATGTTAATTTGGATCCTCGGACCGAAGTCCGTGGAATGAGCATCCGTTTTGCACCAACCGGATGGTGTCGGATCGTAGAGGCACCACATTGTTCCCATCGGGGAGTTCAATGGTGTTTCAATAGCCCTCGTGGCTAGGTAGGGAATAATCTCCTAGAGTACGGATAGGATATTCGTCTCCCATGGTGGTCAACGAAAAGAGTTTTACAAAACAAAAGGAACAAAGAAAAGATAGACTACGAGAAAGCTAATTGATAGAAAATTAAATTCTCACTTGATAGGAATCAAGTGAGTATACCTAAGCTAAATAGAATTCGAAACCTATACAATTCCCTGGCAACGGAACCAAAAACTTGATGCGGAGTTATGCAAAACCGAAAAAGTTTTACAATCCCCTAGGCAGAGTACCTAATCGTTGCAGTGTAGTATAGGCAAGGCAAGACTCGGGTGTTGTTATTGTTCTCTAGGGAAATAGCTTGTGAAGGCTCGAATTAGATGTAACTAAGGTCTATGGGTTAAAAGAAGATTATTTTTGTATTTTTATATTTTATGAAAGCATGTAAAATCTCTGGTTTGAAGGGGGTTTGGTTTTAAGCTAATTAAACTAATAAACAAATTAAATCTAAACTAATTGTGTGGAAATTCGTATAGGTAAACAATCGTGTTCACTTAATCATGCATTACTCCTTAATTTGCTCTTCCTAATCCTATTGGTTTGTCACACTTGAGGTGTAATGTGTAAGTATTTCCTAATTCATGAGCGAATTACACGAATCGCCGTCTATGTAATATTCCGTTAAGGCAACGCACATGTAAGGTAGTATGAAAACTATTACAAGGCTCCTAAGAGTACATTACATGCATTACAACACTTAAAAGGTGATCAACCATATTAGGGCAAGGTAGTATGAAGATTGTTGCGATGGTATCCTTTCTACACTATCATGTTTCCCTAAACGTCTTCGCAAGCAATTAAGAAGTTAGTTTTCTAGAGCCTAACGTGCACACCACCAACAAGAAGCATTATTAAAAGGAATGACAAATTAAGTTTTATGCAATCATAAGCAAACACTAATAGATCTAGCCTAACATGTTAAAGAGAAGCAAAGAACAACAATTAATCAAACAGTAAGACATATTGAAATATTAAAGAGATAGAAGATATTCACTTGATTAAAACATGGAGTTAAGGTGGATACAAGAGGGTTAAAGAACCCTAAAATCGACCCTAAAATTGATATTAATCGTACCCTAAACTTGCCTTACGAATTCCACAAGTTCCACACTAAATATTGAGTTTGTATATATAGTAAAACAGTCGCGACGACGTCGCTTTATAATTGTGATGCCATCGTCACGCCGAATCTTCTAGGGTTTCATTAAGTCGGTTAAGTCCTGACGCCGTCGCTTGCACATCCTGACGCCGTCGCTAGAAATCATGACGCCGTCTTCAGCCACTGTATGTCTTTTCTTCATCGACTTTGGTGTAGAGTTGTAATCTCGTCCGTTTCTTCCTAAAATGAGTCCAAGTCACGTGTATTTCCTTCAAATGTCATTCAAGTGCTAAAAAAAGAAATGATTTAGCACGTATTTCGAGCATATTTGCTTGATTTAGAGGGTTAAATAACTTCGAAAAAGTGTATAAAATGACACATCATCAACAAAATATAAAAAAACAAAAAAAACAAAGATGGTATTGATATTATTTTAAGGGTAATAATAACTAGGGGCAGAAAAACCAAAATAATCGAATAAATTAAAAAACGAAACCGAACCGAACCGAAAACAACTGAACCGAACTATTAACCGAACCGAATTTGCCAATACCGAACCAAACCGAACTACAAATTCGTTTTTCGGGTTGGATATGGGTTTGGCCGTCCGAATCGAAAACCACATTTCCATAAATATATATATATATTTTAAATATTTATATATATAAAAAGACCATTAAAATTTTATCCTAATATAAAAAACGATTTTTATGCTTGACATAAATTTTTTTTGCTAAATATCTATGTAATTAATTTTTTTTTTAATAAATTCTGTAATTCAGCGATTTCAAATTCGATTGTCGGTTCGGTTCGGTTGAATTCTAGTTCGATTCGATTTTCGAGTTAACCGAGAAAAAATTAACCAAACTTACCAAATCAAACTAAACTAACAACCCGATAATCGAACCGATCAACACCCCTAATTAATAACTTATCCCTTAAAAATGTTTCTTCCTTAAAATATGTTTTCCGTATTCGTGTCATCTCTCTATGAGTCTATGTCAGCATATATGATTTTGAAATGAATGCTACAAAAATGTCCAATCAGGCAATCAGCCCATATTTTGCTGTTACGTGGTCGTAACTTGAAAAAAATGAAATAGTCCAATATTACAGAAATAAAATAAGCCCAATACTGAACAATCTAATCAAAACATCAAATCACTATTAGAACAACCAACCCAAACACACCAAATTACTATATATATCATTTGAGATGTCAAACACTGTTAATTGATGAACAGTGTTCGGCTATATTGTTCATTGATGAACAGTGCAGTGCAGTCCACACCGGCCCGGCCCGGTGGGTACTGTTCATCGGCCCAAAAAAATTTATACCCCTGGTGGTTACTGTTCATCGGCAAAAAAAAACTTTATAATCCCCCCACTCCCTCCTCCACACCGGCCCGGCCCGGTGGTTACTGTTCATCGGCCCAAAAAAAACTTTATAATCCCCCCCTCCCTCTTCTTTGGCCAAAAATAAGAAAACAAAAAAAAAATTACGAGACGTACTCTCATTAGACCGAAAAATAAACCCGAACAAAATACAATAAGAAAAAAAAATGCCCCGCAGTAACGCGCGATTGCCATTTAATATAAGAAAAAAAACTATTAAACATGAGACCGAAAAAATAAACCTGAAAAAAAATAAAAAAAATTAATGCCCGCAACAACGCGCGAAAAATTAAGCAGCAACGCGCGGATAATCTTACTTGTTACTATATATTCTATTAGGCTGCCCACTACAAGGGTGGGTCGCGACTTAGACTTTCCGGTGCCACATCAATTTTCTTTCTTCGGTGATCTACATGCGACCTACATGCGACTTTTTGCTACTACAAGGTTACTTACATTTTTTTTCATTTTTAATTTTTTTAACACCAAATTTAAATTCCATTAATATTAAAAAACATTACACAAATAATAGAAAACATTACATAATTAATTTAAATAACATTAAAACATTACAATAAAACAACATAACTAAATTATTAAAAACGATGCATAGCTAAATTAATTTGTTTCGTATTCTGAATCAGATTTCACTCCAAATTCCAACCTGAATAACTTATCATGAGCTTGTTCTTGCTTAACAAATTCCTCCCATTCTTTTTCAGCTTTTGCTCGTTCTTTTCCAGCCTTTGCTTCTTCTTCTAACGTCTCTCTTAATGCTTCTTCATCAAGAAGTAGTTGTTGGTGCTCTTTCTCAGTGAGATATCCATGACATATCTCACGTTCATCATCTGATTCCTCGATCGTAGGAAATGAAGAAATGGGAGGCATGGGTGGTTTCTCGGGTGTTGGGGGATTGCTTTGGGTCGGTTTCTTATCCATAGCTGTTGGATTTTTGAAAATTTGAATACATAATTTAAGAAGTTGTGGGAGAAAATGTGAGAAAAAATGAATGATGGGGAAATGTATTTATCATAAGAGAAAACTAGCCGTTGGAATTTAAAATTTGAGTACTGAATTGAAAATAATAATACTTAATTAACAAACATTACATATTAAAAACATTACATACTAATAAAAAAACATTATCATTAAAAACAATACATAATTATTCAAATACATAAAAAAACATTACATAAAAAAACATTACATATTAAAATAAAATACATCAGAAATTTAAACTAAACTTAATTATTACGTCGTTGATATGTTGGCATTTCAACTTCTGTCCACGCTTCATGATTTTTCAAAATTCTTCAACACGCCTCCATTGTGAAGGGATGTCCGTACCCATTTTGAAATTCGGCTAACGCATTCTGAAACAAAACGAGGTCAAAAGACCCGTTCTCGTCCATCCGTTGGACATTTTCGTAAACGACACTAAACGCAACAACTTTAGGACGAATCGAATTTTTCCATTGGACAACGACGGTATTGTATTTTCGAATAGTATCCCCCATTTCTTTCTTAAAGTTTTCAAAAACCTTAAACCAAAACCCGGTTCTCATGTCTCTTGTGGTGTAGTTCTCCATCGCCTCACACTAAGCTTTACACAACGCGATATCTTCCGTTGTTGTCCATGGTTCATACGTCTTTGCCTTTCCACGGCGGTTTGAAGAGGAAGCCATTGTGTGTATAGAAATTAGAAGTAAAAAGATAAAAGTGGTTTGAATGTGTGTATAAAATGATGTAATGAATTGGGTATTTGAAGTGGTAAAGTATTTAAATTTTAAATTTTAAAAAGTTTTTTTTCTATTTAATATCAAAATGGGACGTTGGTTTTTGGATGCATGCCTCAACAACGGTCAAGTGACCGATTCACAAAACCAAAATGCACTGGCGACCGATCGACCCATTATGGGGGCCGACCGACGGTCGACCGACCATAGTGGGCAGCCTTAGCGATGCAAAATGACGCCGTTTTGCACCGGGCCGATATCTTTAGCCCAACAACGAAAGAACTGGCCTAAAATGAAATATAAAAAGAAAAGTTACAAAATAGACTCTTAACTTTTAACTATTTACGACTTTTTTATATAATAAACTTTATTTATCAAATATATAGCACATATCTACAGATTCATTCAGATAAAAAAATATCATTGGAAAGATTTTCGAATTGCGAACAAAACGAGCCCAATATTAAAATGCTTCTGGCATATGCACGATTTTATAAAAAATGTTGAAGTTTAATATAAATAGAAAAAAAAATTTACAAAACGTACCCTCAACTTTTAACTATTTACGACTTTCTTATATAGTAAACTTTATTTCTCAAATATATAACACATGTCTACCGATTCATTCAGATCAAAAAATACCCGCGGAAAGATCTTCGAATTGCGAACAAAACGAGCCCATATTGCAATGCTTCTGACATACGTACAATTTTATAAAAAATGTTGAAGTTTAATGTATATATATTTAAAAAAAACTTTCAAAACACATCCTAAACTACCTAATAACTTTAAATAAACGACATGAGCCAGAAACGTACAATTCTGTGAAAGTTTAAATTATATAAATAACCTATATTTTTTTGCCACTTACGACTGTATTTAGAAACAGATTTCGCATTCATATTTATATTTATATACATACTCAAAGTCGTTCGCTCTATAAATAACGTATACTTTCACCCCAACGACAAATACTCATTCAAATTCCGTGATTGTTAAAAAAATGTTAAGTGAAATAAAATACATGTGTTGCTTACAAGTCAGCCTCGCCGCAACACACGGACACATTCTCACTCAATATTCATTGGAAATCGATCCGAAAAAAATTATGTCCCACAGCAACGTGCGAGGTATCTTGCTTGTTGCTTGTTAGTTTACAATTTTTCGTAAGGTTGACATATAACTAACCGTGTCGTGTATCAGACGCTTGTTTTAATCGTGTTACAGATAACTTTTACTTTAACGTTAGCGTCATTATAATGTAACATTTTGATACCTTAAAGTTTAGAGGCTTTCTTAAAATAATAGAATTACAACTTTTGCCTTGAAAGTGGTTCTGCCAGAGTCAAGTGACATATTTTAAGCCGTTATGCATTTGACCACTTGGGAATCATACGTTTGCATGGTCGACATATACTCGCTTGTTTCTCCTTTTGACACGTATATTGTATGTAATCATCATATCTGAAACTGTGCAACATGTCGATAACAAGTTAATTTAATGTTAAGAAGCTGAACAGAACGAATTCACCAATTACTGATCAATATGATTAGGGAATTAAAAATCTGATTGGGATATTTTATTATGTGCATTACATAGTTGTATCAGAGTTTACAGTGTGTTTTATTTGCTTGTAAAATGAGTGTCCCAATCATAAATAAGAGCGTGCAAATCACCTCCCATATGTTTAACTAATAAGAATTTTCACATGTACGTTATCACAGAGTACTCAATGCAGAAGTCAATTTTTTTAATCTGAGATGAATTTGTCATGCAAAGTATAAACATGTTTTAAATACATATATAAATATTATTCAAGAAGTGAACACAAAATATTAACGAATAAACATACATATGACACTTATAACAAAGATTAAACAAAGACAAACACATGTCTAAAAATCACTAATCGAAACCAAACAAAAAAAAACTGAAATACCATACATTAACAAATTATATGGTGTTAAAATTTAAACATCAACTACTGAAACAACGAAACTCTAAACGCACGCCACTCCTTTAACATTATACCAAGTGCGCGCAACGTCATTGAGAATTTATAAGCTTCGAGAAATAAGGACTTTATATTTAGTCTGTATTTTCGTACCAAAGACAATATCATGCATTTTATTTAACATGGAGGACACGAGCCATCAAACATCTGTTTGGACTTGATGTTGTTATCGATCAACTTATCTATGTATAAAGCGTCAGGCAGTTAATCATGAGATGGAGAACACCACTTTATGACATTCTAGAACATGTCTATCAAAAGACACACCAGAATTTGCACACCAGATAGATGGCCATTCAGTTTGATCTCATATTCTGAAAACAAAAGACTGGCCCGACCAGATGAACTTTATAAGCCGAGTGAATGTCACACTTAAACATCAATTCGTTTCGCGCAGCCAAAAAAAAGAACCTAGAACATCATCACAACCAAAGTATATACTAATTATATATAAACATGCATGTATAATAAAAATGATACTCGCAAACATGCATTTATATAAATATGTACTTTTGATCATTTTCCTCATATCACAAACACACTTTCACTCCCTGATACCTTTATGTTCTGCAATACAAAATCAATACATCGATTTCTTCCAACCTCCTCACCCTAACATTAGCATGCCCAAGTGATATTTCTTCGATAGTCTAAATACAAAGGAGAATAGTCTATTAACAATCAGACCAATAATATTTATACATGGGGTTAGATACTGTAACAAGAGTAATATAAGTAGCACTGCAAAGAATAAAATGTGCACATCTGTTGTTGATAATCTGCACCACAAAAATCATTGGGGGTTTGGTTCACAAAATTCCCATAATAACAACACGATTGTCATGCTGAAAACATTAAGCCAACTATACAAAAAGATCATTAATAAGCCGGTAGCACAAAACATAACTGTTAAGAATAAGATGTATACCTGTGTCACTGCTGATATGTGAGATGGAAACTTTTCGTGCAAAACACAGAGAATTCCCACAATAACAGTATCAATACCAAGCTGAAAACAGGCTTTCAGGTATAACTACATATTCCGCTTGAGCGCTAGGACTCTAAGTAATCTTCCAGCATTTCTAGTTCATCATCATTCAAATAAAACACTTCACATTCATCACCAAAGTATTCTTTAAGTATTTCCTCTAATCTTTGTTTCTTTGCACAATCCAAAGTTGCGAGATTGAAGAACTTAATTGGAGGCTCCATATCACCATTATTATTCGAATCACGATAATTATTCATTCTGTATATCTTTCGGTCTTCTGGCATTCCTTCATCGGATTCCTCATCACTACTTTGCTCTAACCATTTTTTGAAGAGTTTTACCATAGTAGGCCTATCAATCTTACTACTGTCTCCATATCTCAACTCCAACAAATCATTAAAAGTTATTCCTTTCACCTCCTTTTCTTAAAACGTAGCTTTCGTGTTCCTAGCGAACAAGTCTTCATCACCTTGCTAGAGATAATCAGAATGAACATTTTGGCTTTTAATGGTCGTGTCGCAGTTGCATATGCCATATGCTTCTAGGGGTATATATGACATATGCTTCTTCTAAGTGTTCTTCCAATCACTTAGCAATTCCGCAATTTCTTTGGAATAACCATCGGTCCTATAGTTAGGGGTGGGCAGATGACATGAGCGTCATCCGCTTTCACGTCATGTGGTGGGCCATGGTTTTATATCATCGGGTATCAACGACCATCTAGACTCACGTTCCTTATGTGACATAGCCACATTAATTTCATATATGAACACATCTTCTTCAATGGGAACTAGATAGTTAAACTCAACAAATTCCTTGCAAATCAGTGAGTCATATGAGAATATATATGTGTCGGTCTTGTCTTGAAAATGTCATTCTCGCATTCTTGTTTATCCTGCATAATTACACAACCAATTGCATCAAAAGTTTTAATTGCACAAATTGATGCATCTTGATTATCTTTACCCTTTTTGAATTTGTCCATATTAACAATGACTTTTTCATCTTCTACCTCTATGGACACAATTTTATCATGAAGGTTTATTTGGGCACGTGTAGTAGCAAGAAAAAGGATGTCCAAGTAGAAAGGGAAGATTGAGGGTTTCTTTCATATTGACTACAAAAAAGTCAACCAAAAAATGAACCCTTCTACCTCAACTAAGGCATTCTAAACTATTCCGATTGGCTTCATTAAACAACTGTTAGCTAGTTCTATTTTAATTTTAGTTTGTTATATGTCATGTTTGCACTATAGTATCATATAAAAGTTATAGAATTAGAGGAGATGAGCTAGAGAGCATTTTTCATCATTTTTAAAGTTTTCATTAAAAGGGAAAATAGAAATGGAAGGGAGAAGTGAAGTTACAAAATGTAAAGACTTGTATAAATACTCATCCTAGATGGGTATTTATACTTATTGCTAACCCTATTCTATTTTCCTAACTTTAGTCAAATCTTGGTCAACTTTACTTAACTTTGACAAAGATAAACTTTATTACAATATAATTACTAACAAAACTATAAAGTATACAAAGACCAATTCATTTTAATAATAAACACTTTTCTTAAACCTAACAATCTCCCCCTAAGGGTTGATTATTACAGACGCTTCATCGTCGGCAGAATTGGTCTTCCATTCATAAACGATTCCCACCTTCTCATTTGCTGACGGTGACTTAGACGCTTGGATATTTCTCTTTCAAACGCTTTCATTATGTCAAGATCTAATTCAGCTAGCCGAGGTGGTTTCTTCAAGAACTGATTTTGAAAGATCCTTAGCTTTACTTCATTCAAGACTTTTTCCAACGTAGCATCACAGAACTTAACAATCTCCAACAAATACATAACCCGTTTCTCATCTTTGCTATTTAAGTAAATCAAACTTGTATTTGGCTTGTCTACTATTGAGTACGGTTCATGTGCTTCAATACCAAGGAATATCAGCGTTAGTGCGGTTAAGTGTACCCTGATTTGATAACTCTCTATACCCAACTGGAAATCATGAACTCTCTCCCAGATCACATGACTTCTGATGAACGTTATTAATGAATTCATCAACTTGGTTTCACGATAATTGACCTTCTTGTTTTGGCAGAGATAATACAAGTCTTCAATATCATTCTTGTTTAGGTACTTGAAGTCGGCTTCAGAAAAACTATCTGGCTTATCATTTTCTCTCATCACAATTATTTGTTCCATGAAGTTCAAACCATATAGTTGATCTGTAGTAATTCTGACAAGTTCTGTAATTTGTGTGATTGAAGAAATAGTCTTCTGGATTGTCCCTGACTTTTCTTTGATTTTGCTTGTACACTCTCTTATGCCATGAATATTTTCAATGTTGAAGGGACAGCCGTGCGTCTTTATTAAAATTCTTGAATTCTTTTTAAACCCAACGATTCATCTTTTCTTCCAGATCAGCTTCTGGAAATAATTCTTCGTGTATCTCGTGGAGTGAAAGAATATACTTCTTCTCCTCAGTATTTCCATTCTTCAGAAAGAATATATCTTTGTTGTATAAATACCTTGGAGGTTCATTTAGATTCCTTTATGGTCCATAGAATACGAGAGCTTTTGGTATTGATCGCCTTATGTCCTCTTGTCTGCTTTCCAAAACTATGTGATTCTCTATAAAATTTGTTGCTTGTTCCAAATGGTAGGCGTATTCTTAAGCATTTCGAAACTAATTACTCAACATATCATTCAGTGTAGCCTCCATTCTTGCACGATCATAGATAGTTGGAACACGCTTATCAACATTTTGAAATTATGTGATCAGCTCAGGTGTTTCATCTTCAGGAATCACCCCATCTTCATTAATAATTGTTTCCTCTTCCCATGCATCGCATTCTTGTTGTTGCTTTTGTTACTTGGTTACATAAGTAGTGGATTCTTTGGCTGATCGTTTTGATGAAGAACCCCTTTGGAAACTTTGAAATTTTAGAAGTCTTGTGTCTTTTCACTCTTTTCTCCTTCTCAGGAGGAGCATCATCGTCTTGATGGGCATCATGATGTTGTGAGTGAAAATTATCATCCCTGCAAGAAGAATTAGAGGTGGAAGACTTTTCAAACTTACGCTTTAGTACATCCCACAATGCTAGATCATTAGCCTGATCTTGAAGATTGGACTTCATCTTCAAATACAGTTTTTGTTGAAGATCAACAAATAAAGTTGTGTCGGTCGAAGTACTTATGGTAGGATGAACTTGAATAACACTGGTATGTACATAATGCTTGAAAAGATCTATGATCTTGGGTGCGTGTGCATCAAATTCTTTAGAAATAAGAGCAGGTACTTCAGACTCAAAAGCATCTCGCTCTTGAATAACGGTGTCAGCCACAAATCTTTTCAAATTATCTTCAATCAAGTCATTCGTGGCTCTTTCAGCAATTTGAGGTACGATTTCATAGAGTACTTGATCAACTTTTCCATGAACTTTAAAAAATTCATCAGTTGTCATACATTTTCTTTCCATGTCCTTAATCATATATCCTTGACGCCTGCACATTCTACGAAGTGCTCCTGGAATATGATTGTACTTGCTGGAAATATGTATTTCCTTCTGTGGATATTTAGATGTAGTGGCAGTTGAGAGTGATACAGTGTCCGTCAATTCCTGAACAATATTCTTATCCGAAGATAAGGTTATCCTAGGGGATCTAGGTGTTGTGGGAATTGGTGTCTGCATCTTCTCAGTCCTATTCTCAAAACTATCAATCTCCTCATCTTTCTTTTCATCTTTCTTCTCTTACTCATTTTCATCCTCATCATCATCATCATCATCATCAACAACAACTTTTGGATGTTCCTTATGACTCTAGGGCTCTATCCTAGTACCGGAATCATCATCATCATTAAACATAGAATCAACAAACTCCCTTGCATATGATTCTTCATCTTCTTTACCTTCAACCATCTTTTCAATATCCTCCTCCGCCAACTTCTCTTGTACTTTAGCAATATTTTCTTGTGCTTCAGCAGCTAACATGGTTTTTTACAAGGTGAGACTTAAAAGATTTGCCTCAACAATTTTATCTCTTTCTCTGTCATCACTAGGAGGTAGAATTAGAGTTATGCTTTGCTTCTTTTGTCTGATGGTAACTTTGAGTGATTATCTTGTTGAACTTGTTTCTCCAACACTTTGCTTCCTCTTCTTCCCCTAAGGACTAGCAGCGGTAAGGGTAGGTGTCCTATGGGCTCTAGGTGTAGACCTATGCGTTCCTTGGGTAGAAATAACCGGTTGTGGTTGATTCATTGGAACAACTACTTTCACAAACACCGTCTCATATTCCTTATAGTCATCAGTGGCACAGAACTCCTTTGTTAAGAATGCATTCGGAATCAACATCCCTCGAATAGTCACATTCCCCGTAGTATAAACACTCATCACCGGAATATCATCTTTAATGGAATGATAATCCTTTTCAAGTCTCGAAGGAATGGATAGAAATTTCTTCATCAAATTAGTAATTATAAGCTTTGGTGAAGCGAGGATACTAGATGACATCCTTCTTCTGAAATACACATTTATTGAAATCCCAACTGAGTAGAGCAGCATAATCAACATTTATACAGTTGATCACATCATGAAATAACTGAAGAATGTTGATCTTTGTCTGATCATGCCCAGATGTTGGAGTAGTCAAGCATTGACTGAACACATTGAATATGGTCTACTATGGTTGAGCATGAAACTTCATGTAGAAAGCACTCACTTTATCAACAACACTTTGATATCCAACACTCTGCATGAATGATTCAATAATCTCTATGTTGACTGGTGCAACAAATGGATTGTCTGGAGTTTCCACTGGCAGATGAAGAGTATCATGAAACATATCCATAGTGTAAGTGATATCTTGAGTATCCAGCTTAAACTTGATTGTGTCTTTGGTGTTCGGTACCTTGCTAACTGTCTTCCAGAACTGTTGTAAGTACACAGCTGGAACATCAACAGTAGCAGTAAGAGCATAACTCAATGGATGATTTTGTAAAATCTGTCCAACAATCTTGCATTCTGGTGAGCATGGGATACTTTAAAGCACGGCGTAGTTGTTACATCTCCTAATGCTTTTGTATTTGGGGACAAGTTAAGCAGCTGAAATGATTTGTTGAGACACGTGAAATACTATATGATGACATGAAATGAGATAAAATTTATGAATTACACATTGATTTAACATTTTTGTTTCTTTCCACTCTGTCTGTTTTTATATGCTCTGGCAATTCTTTTTGAGCATATTTTGATCATTTTCTTTCTCATGTGCCAATTCTGGCTTTTTCGGGCACATGCCATACGATTTATTCATCTTATTCTTTTAATCTCATTTTGTATGCTTTGGCGTTTCTTTTTCGAGCATAATTAGATTTGCTTTTTCGCGTATGGATTTTATCTCTCTTTCTATTTTTAGTTTCCTCAACAAAAAGCATTTGTGAAATGATACTCTTTCAAGAATAATACAGATATACTCTGATTTTGAAAAATGCCAATTTGGCAAAAACACAATTAGTGACAACCATTGATGTTTAAGAAATCCAAGAGCATAACTTTATATTCTCATAAAAGACTTTTTAGTAAAAGAGTACCACTTTCTGACACAAAGATACAGCTTTTTGATTGAAATTGAGATAACATTTCCAAAAGCACAAGTTTTCCAAAGATGTTTGAAAACTATGATTATATAACCAAACTAATGTAACAACAATTAGATGGTCACTAAGCCACTCACTCCTCATTCTGTTTAATGCAAAAAACGGCCGAAACTAGACGTGACTTAGACCATTTACCCAATTATGTACAATAGATAGTCATAAACAACTTTGAACGGTTTTTGAAACAATCTTTTCAAAACTTT
>BQNB010128196.1:4712-19321 GCA_026074375.1 Tanacetum coccineum | reverse complement strand
CAACTTCCATCCCATGTTCTAACATCCTAATCATCAATTCTCTAGATAGAGGATACCTTCTTTCAGCTAGCATGTGAATCATAGTACCATATCTCTGAGCTAAATAGAGGTTTAGAGAAAGTAAGTTGTGATAAATTACCCTCGTAGCCAATATCTCTGAGCGTGTCCCAAATAACTTGTTTAGGAAAGCAATCAACACCGTTTGCATCATCAAAGAGTAGGTCAGCTCGAATTGTTTCTTCAGAGATCAAGATCTTTTTGCCAGCAACCATGGCGCGAATATGAGGTACATCATTGATCACCCTGAGAGAAGCCGTAGTCCAAAATTGTTGAAGCCATGGACCGATTAGATCAGGATCAACCAACAAAGAGTAATTAATTGAACATCCAGTGAGATAATCAATGATTTGATAAAAATTAGCATTCTGCGCCATCTTCTCCACACAAGCAATCATGTTGTGTTTGTTACAAGTGCGAATATTTGCCATTTGAAAACATCATAAACATGCAGCGGAATATAAAGAACAATGATGTTATTAAACAAGGTTTTCTTCATTAGTAATCATTACATAGAGCCTACAGAGTTCGAGATTCAAGAGATGGTAAACATATGGGTTTCAGGGGAAGCTTATTGATTAAATGTTTAACCATATAGATGCACCACTTGAGGGGAAGTGTTTCATTACTACTGCTGATCTTTATTACTACTGCTAGTTTGTGTTTCTACTACTCAAAGTCATTTATCTTATTATGCTTCATGGAGGGTATTTTAAGTCATTAGAAGGATGGATTAGTAGTTGTGGTATATGATTTGTAGTGTGTTATGATCCAAGTTGCATATCTACAGAAGACCCCTATTAGATGATTACAAAAAGGGGAAGAAGATTATAAAGATATGATTTGCAACTTATTATGTGTGGTGGCATGATCTTAAGTCAAGGGGAAGCTTTGAAGATTGTTTCATTCATGGAGACTGTTTTGTAATATCAAATAGGGGAAGATTGTTGGGATCTGAGATTTGATGATTACAAAACTACATATGCTTATATGAAGATAAATGAAACAAGAAGGACTTAATATGATATGTTGGACTTTGACTAAAACATTAATGATGATTGGAAGTTACAAAATCAACATTATGATATATAAATGTGTTTTAATGATAATTAATGTCATAATGATAATTAATGTCATTAATGTGTTTTATTAGAATTCCTTTGTAACGTCTTATGGTCTCTATTATATAAAGAGACATAGACTCATAGGTTTTACATCCATCCATAGAAACATCGACTGATGAGAGTCGAATAGTAAAGGTGTGTGTGTGTGTACACAAAGTTAGTTAGTTAGTTAGTTAGTTAGTACACCATAGTAGTTGGTGTAGCCCCAAGTTATAGTTGGGGTAATAGGAAAACGTTCAATGAAGAAAACCTTGTTTAATAACATCATTGTTCTTTATATTCCGCTGCATGTTTATGATGTTATTTGTAAAACGATCCTAGATGGGCCTAAATATCCTTTTGACACGCATGTAGCAGTGTGAAACCTTTGGCGTGACTTGAAAATAGTGCATCAACAACAAAACAGACAAACTTTAGTTGGTCTTGAAAGCTGTTAAAGTACATGAGGCACCCAATCATTGCACTATAAGTATGTACTATCAACATCTTCTACTCTTCATCTTTTCCAAGAGATTTATGAGTTAATTTGGAGTGATGCTGGCTTAATGTTCTAAAGTCAAAAATTGTTGAAGTTATCTTTCACCATATTTTTGTCTTGACTTGGAAAAATACCACCATTGGATTGCTTGACTTTAAGCCCTAAAAGAAGGTCGAGTTCACCCATGGAAGCTCATCTTGAACTCTTTTTGGGCATAAGTTCTTCAAAATCTTAACATTAGAAGACTTGGTAGATACAAAGTAATTATCATCTACATTTTACCTGTACCAACATGATATCTATTCGATCCCTTCTTATAAACTGAGTTTAATCAATAGTCCCTCTCTCCGATAGCCATGTTTCAAAAGAAAAGTGGAAAGTCTTTATATACCATGCTCGTGGGCTTGATGAAGACCATTAAAGCACCTGACAACTCTGTAGAACCTTGTTTGGATGAAGCAGGATATCAAAAACATGGAGTTGTTTAAACGATACCATACATCTTCTGTGGATATTGCCCATATTTAATGCACTTTTGACATCCATATGATAGACAGTAAAGGCCATGAAGGATGCATAGCATAAATGAAAAAAGGTTCGGATTGCTTCAATTCTGGAACTGGTGCAAAACACTTCTTAATTCATCCAACACTTCCTCGTGTATGTACCCTTGTGCACTCTGTCGTGCTTTGTTCTTGATAATTGTTCCTACTTTCATCCTCTTGTTCTAAAAAACCATTTTGTTCCAATTATCTCGCTTGCCTTCTGGTATGTACATAAGAACCATACATCTTGTAGCTTGAATTGAAGTAGGTTCTTCTTGCATCGCTTGTAACCCAAACTTTCATCCTGCTAAGGCTAGAGAGAACTTTCTTGGGTTCACTCTTGAGATAGGAAACAAGCATACAAGCATGTTTGATGTTCTTTGTGATTAGTACGGTTTTGATTGTATATGAAAGACAGCAAGGATTGGTGTTGGTCTGGAAGTACTTTCTTTAAGACTTTCTTCTTGTTTGAACCTCGGACGTTACTTTGTGCCTATAATCTGACTTTGAGGATGAATCTTATGGAATTCTAAGTGTAGGTAGTAGAGGTGCATCAAATGGTAAGGATCTATTTTGTTATATGTCAGCAGATCTTCTTCCTAAGTATCTGTTTTTCATCATTAAGGAGTTTCGTAGAGAAAACACCATCTTTGGAATATCCTCATTCAGGAATCTGTTGGTGTATTACAAAGCACTTAGAGGAGGTGTGTTTAGCAGTTCTTGAGTGAAAAGTACTGTTGAATGTTCTTTTCCATTGGATATAGATATTATAATCTTTTTCCTCCTTCTAAAGCATTCCTTTGCTTCATAATTTTGAGCTTTGGCAAGAGAATCTTGATGCATCAAATTAATCCCAATACTGCTAATCATGTAAACGCTTGTTCTTCTGAGGAAAATGAACTTCTTTAGGCCAGCAGTTCGTTCCTCTGAAGCATAGGATTGAGCTGTATGTAACAATGAAATGCTGGTCATCTAAATCTTCAACATACACCAAAGTTGAAAACTTTGTCTCATGAAAATCAGCATAGTTTTCTTTCCTTACAGGTATGTAATCTATCGAAGGTGTTAGAAGGTCAAGATCAAACATTCCAATCGGTCCTTTACCTTTTTGATTCTCCTTGTTTCTCAAGAAAATCGACATGATGAAGACATTCATGTAATCTTTTCTTGTTACCCTGTTGTAGAACTAAAACTTTGCTGATAGTCAGAAATATCCCAACAAATAGCCTTCTTTCTGAATTGCCATACAAACTTACCCAATTGATCTAGGTATAAGTATAGTCAATGAGGCATCCAAAAGGTCTCATGGAATGATGTTGGGAGATCTTCCATCAAAATTTAATAAGGATTCTTCATTCGAAGGTCTTAGTCACTCAAAAAATATATTTAAGAACCATAGCAAGCCGGTATTGACTGCTTCAGCCAAAAATTGGATTAGGTAAAAAGTGTAGTCTGTAACTGGTTCTTGAAGCATTCAATGAGGCAGTCACTTTTCTTTCTTTCTGCACAAAACCATTCTTGCTGAGGAGTCCTTGCCAATGCTATATTCTCTCTTGATTCCTTTCTTGGCACAAAACTCATTCATTAGTTGATTTCTTGAACCTCTGTTCCATTGTCACACTGATGAGTCTTCACTTTCATGTCATAGCATGTTTTCTAGACCCATAATCAGATATGAAGACATATCATATATCTCTCGTGTAAGCAAGAGAAAACACCAAACTGAATTTGCTGCAGTATCAGTGACCACCAGCTGGTTACTTTTTCTTGTTTCTTTCACTCTCTTCTGAAAACGGTCCAAATAAGTCCAGGTGAGCCAATTCTAAGGGTCTCTGATAGTTCTTCTTTTAACCTTTTTGAAGAAGCCCTCGTGTTGTTTCACCTGGTTACATTGCAAGACACGACATGATAATTCTTGACTGTCTTGGAAGGTAAACCTCTAACCAGATTGTTCTTGACCAACTTGTTAATCGTTCTTGGAGATATACATCGCCCCAGTTTCTGTGCCATAAATCTACTTCATCATTATGTTGCCTTTGCCAACTAAACAACGTTACCTCCTCCACGATAGGAATAATGTCTTTAGATCCAGACTGTAGACTTCCAATCTTTCTAGGAGCTCTAAGAATTACCAGATATTCATCAAACAAACTTGAACTTTGGAGATAAAATAAGACTTTCTTTATCTGTCGACGAGAGAACATTGTGTTCTTTCACAGATTTGAGAAAACAGATAAGAGATTAAACTTGAGCTTTCCACATAGCTAACTTCTCATAAGTCTAAGCATGATGTCTTGATTGATCCTTTTCCTGAAGATTCTTCATCTTTAGAATCATTTCCATAAGGCTACTATAACCACCTTTAAATTCTTTAAAATCAGACAATTTGTCCTTGTCTCCTGTCATACTTCCAGAGCAACCACTGTCAATAATAGCATAATCCTTGAGATCTTCTTCTGGGATTGTGTCAAACAAGTGTAAAGATTTGGACTCTTTAGGGATCCCAAGTCATAACTGACTTGGATACACCTAATGGAGGTTACATACTCAAATTGCATTGATGAGTGTGTAAGATCAGTATCCCTATTACAGGAAATCTAGATAATTCCCTTTTTGTCTCCATGTTTGTTTTGAAGTTATCATTGCACTCTTTTTGACACTTATAGTTTGTGGAAGTACTGCTTGAGATCCAACAGTACTTCCCTTCTTAACCCAAATAGATTTCACAATTTTCTTGGGTCTTTGTGGTCTGTAAGTAGTCCTTGGGTTAGAAGACCTTGATGATGGTGAGTAACTTGAGATTCTGAGTCTTTATTAGCCAATCCTTGGGATAATAAGGTCCATCAGTACTTCGTGAGTATGCTTGTGGTACTCTTGACTCAAGCAGTTCCTTGATAACGTCACATTAGCAGTTCTTATTTGAAGGTACTGTTTATGTATGGTTGGTATCTTAGCAGTAACTTATAAACCCATCCCTTTAAGTACTGCTGATGGTTAAAAGTTTCCTTTGATGAGGGTACAATAGAGTTTCTTGTAAATTACTATGCCGTTTAGTTCACCCTTTGGATGTTGTTCCAAATTGGTTCTTGTTTCGCTTGAACCATGTGTTCTCTTACGGTTTTTGAGGTTTGTGTTTGTTTGAAGGTTCTGTCATGTAGGTTACATCCTTAATTAGGTGATTTAGGATGTAACATACAAAAAAATAAAATTACCCCTTTGTTCCCATGTCTCTTTGTCCTAGATTCTTGACCACACTGTTTTGACTGTTTGGTGAACCTGTTTTCAAAGATGTTTACACTATTCTCTGAGTTTAAAAAGCTAGTTCCCTTTTGTACTTCTGATAACAGTCTCTTTCATCATCCTATCCAACCCAATCTTCAATTATGACTTATATTCTATCAATTTCTGGTGGACTGATTTTGTTTTCTCTTGATTAACAACTTATTCCTAATGGTCAGTTCATATATCCACTTGTAAAGGAGACATTTTCCCTAGGTGGAATAATTGTACCTGTGGGTGGAGTCGTAACTGCATTTGTAGGCCTTTTCTCTTTTGAATTTTGTACACAGAATCTTGTCAACCAGTTTTCTTCCCCAGAGAAATGTCACTTTCCTTCACTACTACTAGACTCATCCCTAATCCCTATACATGACTTATCAGACACATTTCTTTGTTTGTTTAAGACTTCGTTTTGAAGTACAGGAAGCATTTGTCATTTCTCAATGTTTTTCTTTGAAATATCTCTTTATTTTAAGGCTCTGATCTAATTCCTTTTGTTTTTCTTATAGTTTCTAAATCCATTATCTTCTAAAGTCATATTTCACTTTTGTTCATAATATCACACCATGCTATCATTATTTTCATGTGTTTTATGTTGACCTCTATGACTCTTAGCTCATTTGACTTCCTAGGAATTTCAGTATAGACTTTTGAAAATTACTTCTTTCTTTTTGAAAGTTTTCATAAGTAACAGTTTATAAGACTTACTACACTTTGGATACAGTAATAGGTACCTATGAGTTTTGTAGCCATTAAGTAGAGACACTGGTGTATCATCGTCTTTATTGCTCCAGCAAAATCCACCAAGTCCATCTTGTCCAAAGGGACACTGTTCTGCTATTCCAAACTCCATGCTCCAATCATCTTTTTCAACTTCAGTCAGTGCCATCATAGCAAAAGTCGTTGGTTCAGCATCAAATTCCTTGGTCCAGTCAATGTCTTCATTGTTGTCTGTTGCCACTAAGGCTTTTGAGTTTGAATCTTCAATAGCCACAGTCTTCTTTTCCTGACGACCATTTGCTCTGTGTTTTCTTGATACTTAGCTAACGGCACTCTCTAGCTAGCACATAAATGACCCACACTTTTGACAATTAAATACATTCAATCTTTGATTTGTCCAAAAAGTTGATCCATTCTTTGGCTTGAGATCAATTGGTCTTCCTGTCTTCCCATAACTTTCCTTTATCCTTGCATGTTATCTTAGCCACCTGGGACCCCCCCCACACCCCCACATAATGTCCAATTTCTTCATAGCATCTTTATCAATTTGTAGCAGGTATTCATAATCATGAGTTGTAGGCATGGATGCTTGTTGTGAATAGAATGGGAACATATGATTTCATCGGAGTGAGAAGCAGTTTTATTTAGGAGCAGCTGGGCACCTCTGCTTGAGGCAGCTTGTGTATATCCGTACAGCAGTACTTTGATTTCAAAGTACTTGCCCTTGACTTCTTGGGACAGAAAGCATCTTGTTTGGTGTAACTTGATTTGAGAAACTTATCCCTTCAATTCATGCTCATAAAACCTTTAAGTTGGTTGTAGGATCTCAAAGTCTAACTCATCCAATTCTAGGATTGTCCCCGAATTCATGGTAGCCATCTCATGCCACACAGATGGTAGGCTTCTTAGAAACTTCAATTTGAATCTTCAATGGACACCACTGCTAGCTTCATGTAATTCAGGCTATGTAAAGAATACTGCTGAAACTTTCGATTATTGCTGAACTCTAGTTCTTCCTGATCCTATAGTAAATGTCTCAAATTGTTGTGTCACAGATTTTTTGCATCTTCTCTTGATGCTTCGTTTCTCCAAATCTGCTTTTTTATGGGCTTTCCATAAAGTTCTTTGCATCTACAGCATCATGAAAATGAGAAGATGTCTATCAGGTGTGGCAGAATGTAGTATTATAAGGATTTCTCATTGTTTCTTCTTGCGTTGGCAGCAAGCGAAAGTCTTTGGTGCAGACACTGGAGGGAGATGCAGGATCAGTTGTGGTTGGTTTCATTGGTGATTATGTCCCTTAGTATGTGATCAGTGATAGCAATGTTAAGTTGTCGCATCTTCTATGAACCATTAGGTCTTATTCACCTTCTTGTATTATAGGGATTCTAAGTGCAGTGAATGACGAGGTCGGTGAACGATTGGTTCAGTTTCAGAATCTTTTTGGATTTAGGAAAAATTTCTATACGATAAAAAGTTCATTCATGATCAGAGTCTTTACACTGGCTCTTTACCACTTGTAAGGATCGTTGTTACCTTAGTATATTAACCCTTTAAAATTGGTAAAGGGATGTTACCTCTTGAATAATTCCTAGTTGGTAGCAATGTAACACATGATATAATATTGGTATTTATGGCGGAAAACTATTTACACAATATAAAAGAAACCACACTATAGTTTTTTAACGTATTTATTTATACAACCTTTTGAATATGAACTAGTTGCAGATACTACTCCATACAATACTAATGTATTCGTGTAGTTTTTGTTATATATTTTTATTTTCTAAAGCTTCCAGGGGTTACTTTATTATTCATAAGGCATAATACCACTAGTAGGTTACTGCCCCTGAATAAACACTATATAATAATTGATGGCTATCACTAATAACTGTTTAACAAGATAAATGCTAAAACAACGTTGTAAACTTTTTAGTTCCTATATTAACGACAATACTTTGTCTTTCCACTTCTTACACAGACAGTATTTTGATCTTTCTTTTTAGCTGACTTTGACTTTTTCGTGGCAGAAACTTTGAACTTTAACAGCTAGTAAGTTCACCTAACTTTTTACGGTTACTGTTTGTTTTACTCCTAGCAGTACTTTGAACAAATTTCTGACTTGTTCAGTTTGTACTTTTTATTACATAATATGATATATATAAATTGAAACATTTTTGATTAATCATTCCTGCGTTTAAGTATTTCCTCCATCTTATGTTTGTCCACAAAATGAACTGAGGTATCATAGTATGGCTGTCTCTTTCTCTTCTTCAAATTCACATACATGTTCCAATCTTCCTATTCATAAACTCTATAGGATAGAGGATACCTTCTTTCAGCTAGCATGTCGAATCATAGTAACCATCCTCTATTCTAGAGTTGCACTCCTGAAAGTTCATTATAGTCTCCACCTTCGATTTACCAATATTCTTGGTTTTCCAGAAGTCATCACCCACTAGTTATCCGGTGTCTCCAGGTAGTTGTAAGGTCACATAGAAGTATCAAGCCTAAACCTGTTGGAGGCATGTGCTATATAATCTTGAACTACTCGATATATGTGATACAATTCATGTCTATCTAAAATATGCTAGGTATCTCACGTTAAGTATCAAAGCCCTGAAATGGATTATTCCCCATGTGAATATGAATGATGAAGATACTCACCATCCGGTGAATCAATAACATGTTAGCTCTGTTTGTATTCATGGGAAATTTCCTTCTAGAGACTCTCTTTCTTGTGCACACTTTTCAAAATCTACAACCCTAAGATAATTCCTAATCTCATCAACTGTCTCCGTCCTCAACTTGAGCTTCTTGAATGGCTGTTCTTCAGAAATTGTAGCTTTTCTTTTCCTTGAAAGTCTCTTTGCATTTCTTTCTTGCAACCACAGCCTTTCTTTCTCGGAGCCCATTGGAATAAAATCTTTGTAGGAGTCTTTAATTGATTCTTGAACTTTGTCATACAACTCTTTCATCTGTGGATACTTAAGTTTTTGCAAGTTCTTGTATCCTTGACTTTTTAGAAAATTCATCATCTTATTTCCTTTTCTTGAGCTTAAGAGAGTTGGTTTTACATTCAACGTGTCTTTGGCTTTGGTTTCTTGTAATTCTTTCAAACTTTTTCTTTATTCTTCTGAATCCCATTCAGCTTGAATCTTTCTTGCAACATCCTCGTAATTTGTAGTTTCCAAGGATCAGATACTTGTTGAAGAGTCAAATTTCTTCTTTTTTGGTTCTTTAACAAGATATCCCTTGCCTTTATCTTTTGGCATCATTCCTTGGCTTGATTGTTGAGGTTGAGTTTGTATGGTAAAAAGAATGACTCAACATCGTGGTTAGATATAGCAACATGAATCTCAGCCATCGTTAAGTTGTTCTTCAGAATCCATAGCTTGAATTGGGGAGTGGGCTTGAAAGGACCTGCTTCATCTTCAAAATTTAGGGTCCTTAGGAGTAATAGTACTCTGTTTAGCACAGTCTTTGAGTTGTCTCCAAATCCAGTTCTTCTGTTTCTCCACTCTTTACATTAGAAGCTTCTTTCTCCTCAATATTGATTTCCACAGTCTCATCACTTTTTCGTTCTAATACTTATGTTTCATTGCTTTTTCTATCAATGTCAGAGAAACCAGCAGAATCTTTATCATCCAACTAACATCATACAGAAAGTATCTGCTGTATCTTCATTCTTGTACATAGTGCTCTTCAGACAATGTACCCTTCTACCTTATTCCATCATAATTTGACTGAAGACACTTTCTTCCTTTGCTTCACTTCTTCGTATCTTTTGCTTTCTTAAGGTTCTGACTTTCTACACAATATGCATGATGCTTTTACTATGGCTGTACGAATGTCTGGACAGTTTTTGAGCTTGGCCTTGAGCTGATATTTGTTATGCCTTGAGAAAGGTTTGCTTCTTGAGCTACTAACTTCCCTCCCCATGTTCAAAAGTCATATATATCTAAAGTCCCTCAATCTCATCCAGATGTTTGAGACGCATCTGTGGGTGTATAATCTTTGGGGAGATGTAGGTATCAGAAGCCAGTTACATTGTTGTCACGTGCATGTACCTAGAGATCTGCAGCCTCTGAGTAACCTTGTTAAAGAAGCAGTCCTCTTGTGAGTTATCAGTACCTTGATCGTCAGCAGTTACCTGGGAAATACTAGCTTGAGCTTGCACTTGGAGAAGGGGTTCCTTGAGCCTTCCCTTGCAAAATTTGCAGCCTTAGAATGAGGACTAGTACTATGTTCTTCCTTCGCTGACAATGCTCGTTATTCCTCTAACATGGATGGAGTCATGGGTGTAATCCTACACGAGAACTTAGGTCTATGTTTCCTCATAAAAGGGATATCTTTGAGGACAGAGTAACTGGAAGCATAAATTCATGGGTCTATTCTTACTCCCTCAAACTGCTTGTTCAAAAAACAGCTGAACGAACCTAGGATAATTAAGAAAGGGTGTTACCCATTGGAAATTATGGTCCTAGCATTCCATTCATTATCATCAAGAAAGTTGACCTTTGATTCGTTGCTACAATCCTTACTAGGGCAGAGGCGATGTTGGTGCCAAATTGCTCCATGAGGTACTCTCTTGGACTCCTATGGCACGTGAATGTAATACATGGACCCATGTTACTTCCACTGTGGGCCTAATAGAGGGTTAGAGAATGTAAGTGATGCTTAACTTTACCCTCGTAGCCAATATATCTGAGCGTTTTATTGTTCACAATAAATTGTTTAGGAAAGCATTCATACTCCATTTGCATCATCAAAGAGCTAGGTCAGCTCGAATTGTTCTTCAAGATCAAGATCCTTTTTTGCCAAAGCATCATGGCGCGATTATGAGGGACATCAATTGTTCACCCCTTGAGAGGAGCCGTATTTCTAGTCCAAAAAATTGTTGAAGCATGGACCGATGAGATCAGGTATCAAACCAACAAAGAGGGTTTTAAAATTTTAAAAATTGGAGCATCAAGTAAGATAATCGATGATTTGGATAAAAATCAGCATTCTGCGCCGATCTTCTCCACAATAGCTAATCATGTTTGTAGTTTGTTACAAGTGCGACAATATTTGCCATTTGAAATGAATTTGATGTGCGTCGGGAGGTTGGAAGTTAAAAAATTATGAATAATAGTAAATTAAAGTGAGTGAAAAATGCATTTCAGTTGAGTTTTTATAGGTTGCGACCGGCTAAACTAAGTTGTTACCGTTGTAAATACGTTTTTAGCGCAAAAACGTACGTTTGACCGTTGACCGAACGTTAGAACAGTACTTTGTTGTCTAAGCAGTACTTTCTAAGACAAACAGTACTTTGAAATGACGAAGCAGTACTTTCAACGTAAAAAGACTGCCAACTCAAATTTGTGCAACGACAACCCTTCAACCTTGCAAACTATCTCTTCAAATCATCAAACCTCTGAAAAATCATTCATATCCTCCCCTCAAATGTAGCTAGAGTGCTTCCAAAAATCCAATCTAACCAAACCAGTACTTTACTTGATCACCAGTACTTTATATGTGATCCTCCCCTCAAAGATAGCTATGGGTTCATCATCCCAATTGTTACCACCAAAAAGTTAAATCTTGCCAAGTCAAAGCCTTTGGTGAGTAAATCTGCTACATTGTCATCAGTATGAACCTTGACCACATTAATGAGCCTTTGCTCATAACAATCTCGAATGAAGTGATGTCGAATCTGAATATGCTTGGTCTTTGAGTGGAAAACAGGATTCCTCACAATGCATATGGTACTCTCATTGTCAATATGGATTTCAGTGTTCATGAAATTAAATCCATAATCAAGCAATTGATTTTGCATCCACAGTACCTGAGCACAACAACTTGCAGCTGCAACATATTCTGCCTCAGTAGAAGATATAGCCACAATTGTTTGTTTCTTGCATTGCCAAGAAACTAGTCTTCTTCCAAGATACTGACATCCTCCTGAAGTTGATCTTCTATCATGGTTGTCCCC
This sequence comes from Tanacetum coccineum, assembly GCA_026074375.1. Taxonomy (NCBI): domain Eukaryota; kingdom Viridiplantae; phylum Streptophyta; class Magnoliopsida; order Asterales; family Asteraceae; genus Tanacetum; species Tanacetum coccineum. Next base: position 7,141 of record BQNB010128196.1, on the reverse strand, counting down.
GGCATAGTCACTGTCCGAAAAAGCTTCCAAATGAAAAGGAGAGTCCTTAGGATACCATAAACCCAATTTTGGTTGATGTTTGAGGTACCTAAATATCCTTTTGACAGCATGCAGGTGAGAAACCTTTGGAGTGACTTGAAATCGTGCACACAGACAAACAGCAAACATTATGTCTGGTCTTGAAGCTGTTAAGTACATGAGGCACCCAATCATTGACCTATAAGTATGTACATCAACATCTTCACCCTCTTCATCTTTTCCAAGAGATTTATGAGCTTCAATTGGAGTAGATGCTGGCTTAATGGTTCTAAAGTCAAACTTGTTGAGAATATCTTTCACATATTTGTCTTGACTTAGAAAAATACCACCATTAGATTGCTTGACTTGAAGCCCCAAAAAGAAAGTGAGTTCACCCATTGAACTCATTTTGAATTCCTTTTGCATAAGTTCTTCAAAATCCTTCACCATAGAAGACTTGGTAGATCCAAAGATAATATCATCTACATATACCTGTACCAACATGATATCTCTTCTATCCTTCTTAATAAACAGAGTTTTATCAATAGCCCCTCTCCTATAGCCATGTTTCAAAAGAAAAGTGGAAAGTCTTTCATACCATGCTCTTGGGGCTTGATGTAGGCCATAAAGTGCCTTGACAACTCTGTAGACTTTGTTTGGATGAGTAGGATCTTCAAAACCTGGAGGCTGTTTTACATACACCTCTTCTGTGATGTTGCCATATAAAAATGCACTTTTGACATCCATCTGATAGACAGTAAAGCCCATGAAAGATGCAAATGCCAAAAAGAGTCTGATTGCTTCAATTCTGGCAACTGGTGCAAACACTTCATCATAATCCACACCTTCCTCTTATGATGTACTAATTTTTAATTACAAGTTTTAAATGTTATAGAGCCAAATATTTCATGTCATGTGAATTTTTTATTTAATAATTATTGAAAATCATACTTTTTACTATTTTTTCCATTAGCAATTAGATATAACAAAATTATTAATAATAAATATTTGATACCGTATCTTTATATGATGTTTAAGGATGTTTAATTATAAGTTCTAAGTGATATATAGCAAACTATGTCACTTCATATGATTTATATATATTTAATAATAAGTTAAAATCAAAATATTTTACTTTTCATTTAAATATAATTTAATTATAAAAAAATAACATTAGTAAATATGAGATATTTTTTTGTATATAATGTTGTAATAATATTTGGTTACAAGTTCTAAATGATATAAATCAAATTATCTCAGGTCATGCGATTTTATATTTACTAATAATTGAAAATCATACTTTCTACTAGTTTTTCTAGTAGCAATTAAACGTAAAAGAAATTAAATATAAAAAAGTTACTAGTAGTTAACATAAGATAATGTATATCTCTTAAATGTGTTAAGAATGTTTATTTATTAGTGGTAAGTGATATAGAGCAAACTATGTCACATCATGTGACTCTTATACATAATAATTTGTGAAAATCATAATTTTTACTGGTTTTTCAGTAGAAATTAAATATAAAAAAATTATAGGTAATTAATATCAAATATTGCTTCATTATTAGATTTTTTGGATATTTAAATATAGGTTTTAAGTGATACAGAGCAAAGTAATATAGCTCATGTGACTTTTATAGTTAATAATAGATTATGGTTTTAATTTCATGAACACCAAAATTTATATTGACAATGAGAGTACCATAAGTATAGTCAAGAATCATGTCTATCACTTAAGGACCCAACACATTGAGATTCGACATCACTTCATAAGGGATAGCTATGAGAAAAGATTGATAAATGTTATCAAGATTCACACTAACAATAATATTGCAGACCTTCTTACCAAATGATTTGATATCACAAGATTTAACTTTTTGGTGGTTAGCATTGGGATGATTAATCTGTAGCTACATTTACGGGGAGGTTAAATTGTAAAGTTTGTACTTGTAGTTAGTACCGTTAGATTAGGTTAATATTGTCTTATGCAAATGTCTTGCAGAATTTTTATTTTTTATAACTTTTTAGGACAAGCATGGATTTGAGGATATATGGAAGCTATGCTGGTAGCTTTTCTCATATCTGGTTTGTAACTGATGAGTACTAGACAAATGATAATACTTATATGTTATTATTAATACTGGTAGACTACAAGTTAATTTTGGTAGACGAAAGTTAATACTGATATATCATATTAATAATGGTAGACTGAAAGTTAATTCTGTTAGGCCATTTGTTGATAGAAATATAATGCCTAAAAACATTATTAATATCTTTCACATCTTTACGTTTTGATAATCACAAAATAAAAAATACGTTCAAGGTAAAATTAAACGTAAACAAGTAATTAGGAGTAAATTCTCATTTCAACATTTACATCACTTAAAGGTATGAATAAATAAATGCTTAAT
>BQNB010128195.1:0-19321 GCA_026074375.1 Tanacetum coccineum | reverse complement strand
CCACTTCCAGCAGTACGTCCACAAAAGAACACCCGGAATTCCCAATTTCTTAGAGGCTGTGAGAGTTGTTGGTGATTTTAGTGTCATCAACGGCCATTTAGGTAATGACGATTTACTAGAGACTAATGAGATTTCATACTTAGCTTGGATACGAGTTAGGGAAGTGTGGAGTACACACTCGTTGAGTTAATATATTTTCGACCATGACAAAATTACAGTGGCAGTACTAAGTTGTTAGTACTGCTAGCACTTAGTTTTCCACTAGCAGTACTAAGTAGTTTGTGCTGGCAGTACTAAGTTGGTTTACTATATTTTTCACTAGCAATACTAAGTAGTTAGTACTGCTAGCACTAAGTAGTTAGTACTGCTAGCCGTGTAACTGTTGAAAAACAGTTGTGAAAGTTGGTTCTAACCAAATTTAACTGCTTAACAGTTGTAAAAGTTGGTTTTAACCAACTTTAACTGCTTAAATGTCATTTAGAATCTGTTTTATAAACGAATTTATTAGTCTCATTAAAGATAACGAATATACACATACAATTCCTTCATTGTTCTTGATTTATGATTCTTGTGCCTAGAACATAAGTTGCTATACTCCTTATATTATCCCGATAGAGATTTCGTGCAACCCAGGCATTGATAAGGGACAAAATACTTTATACGGAAAGTGGACTTTTACACGATATAAGCGAGTTATCCAGGATTATCACACACACCCTAAATAACTAACAAAGATACACATTCGTTTCTACAACACTCTAAAGTTCATTTACTTGACACTTTACAAGCCATGTGTCCCAATCCATTAATGAACATATAGGAAGCCAAGTCCAAGCTTCTTGAAGTGGCAAAACTTCATGTTCACATAGGTAATTCTTTTAGTCTTGCACCTGCATTTGCAATTTTTCAAAAGAATCATTAAGAAGGTAAACTTCAACCTAACCATCACTTGCAGGTCTGAACACATACCTCGGGAAGATAAATACACATGTTCCAACCTCTAGCTATGAGCTTTCCACATTGAATTCAGCTTCTAACGTCATATTAGAAGGGAATTGGGTATCTCATAGATAGTAGATTTATATGGACTTTAATCCCATCCCTATCACTGACTTATTCACTAAGTCCCTAGCGAGACCCTTCGTCAAGTGGTCTGCTAAATTCTTTTGCGACCGAACAAACTCAATAGAAATCACACCATTCATGATTAACTCTCTAATCATACTATGCCTAACACCTAAGTGTCTAGACTTCCCATTATATATCTGACTATAAGCCTTAGCCATTGTGGGAGCACTATCACATCGGATAGATATTGGTGCTATTGGTTTCGGCCATATTGGAATCTCATGTATCAAGTTTCTTAGCCATTCTGCTTCTTTACCAGCAGCAGCCAATGCTACAAACTCAGATTCCATAGTAGAACCAGTGATGCATGTTTGCTTCTTGGAAGCCCATGAAATGGCACCTCCCCCAAGCAGGAACACCCATCCACTCGTAGAAGATGAATCTTCAACATGATTTATCCAGCTAGCATCCGAATAACCTTCTAACACCGAAGGATATCCCATATATGATAAACCATAATTCATAGTACCTTTCAAGTACTTGAACACCCTTGTTATTGCTTGCCAATGCTGTCTACTAGGATTACTAGTAAATCTGCTCAATCTACCAACTGCATAAGCAATATCAGGTCTAGTGCTAGTCATAGCATACATCAAGCATCCAATAGCTCTAGAATATTCGAGCTGATCCACAGGTTTACCTGTATTTGGCTTAAGCTTTTCTACCGGATCCATGGGAGTACTCACCGGAGAACAATCTTCACGATTGAATTTCTTGAGTATTTTCTCAATATAATGAGATTGTGTAATTACAATCCCTTTATTTTCACGTTTAATCTTAATACCAAGAATAACGTCTGCTTCTCCCATATCTTTCATTGAGAACTTCGATGACAAAAATTTCTTAGTTTTATCAACTTGATTTTGGTCAGTTCCAAAAATCAACATGTCATCAACATATAGACAAATTATGACACCTTTACCGGAGCTATCAAATTTGCTATATACACACTTGTCAGATTGGTTTAAAAGAAAACCACTTGACAACACAACCTCATCAAACTTTTGATGCCACTGCTTAGGTGCTTGTTTCAGCCCATACAATGACTTGACCAACTTACACACCTTATGCTCATTGCCCGGCATAACAAATCCTTCTGGTTGCTTCATATACACTTCTTCATCCAAATCACCATTCAAGAATGCTATTTTAACATCCATTTGATAGATCACTAGATTGTAAATAGTAGCTAAAGCTAATAACAATCAAATAGTAGTGATAAGAGCAACTGGTGCATAGGTATCGAAGTAATCGATCCCTTCTTTTTGTCTAAATCCTTAGTTATACCAATCGATCTTGAACTTGCTGCTCATTGTTCCATCGACGTTTATCTTCCTTTTGAAGATCCATTTGCAACCTAAAGGTTTGCAACCAGGGGGTAAATCAGATAGAACCCATGTATTATTTTCCATAATAGAACCAATCTCATCATCAATTGCTTCTTTCCAGAAAGCAGAATCTCGAGATTGCATAGCTTCATTATAGGTTCTAGGATCCTCCTCAATACTATAACAGTAAGAGTATTGTGATCCAACTTGATCTCTTGATCCCTCAACTAAGTATAGCTGAAAATCAGAACCATATGATTTAGCTTTCCGAACTCTTTTACCTTTACGAGGTTCAAGAATCTCACTTGGTACAACCATCAGTATAACATTCCCTTTGAGATTCATCCAAATTTGGTATAATATCATTTGGTCTAGGTATTGAAGAGAAACGATTCTCATCAAATATTGCATCTCTTGATTCTATAATTGAGTTAATAGAAACCGAGTCATTAGGTTCAATAACATAAAACCTATATGCCTTGGAATGCTCAGCATATCCAACAAAGATGCAATCAATACCTTTTTCACCCAAAGTTTTCCTTTTCGGGTCTGGAAGCCTAACAACGGCCCTACAACCCCAAACTCGTAAAAATGACAAGTTGGGTCATTTCTTATACCAAAGTTCATATGGGGTAGTCTTGTTCCTTTTATTTGGAACCCTATTCAATAAATAGCAAGCCGTTAGCATGGCTTCTCCCCAGAACCCCTCACTCAAACCCGAGTAAGATAACATGGAATTAACCATTTCCTTAAGAGCTCTATTTTTCCTTTCAGCCACACCATTTTGTTGTGGTGTATAAGGAGCTGTAGTTTCATGAATGATTCCTACAGATTGAAAAAATATAGGATCATAATATTCACCACCTCTATCTGTGCGTAAGGATTTAATTAAGTCATTTTGTTGCAATTCAACTTCTGTTTTATAAATTCTAAATTTATCAAGGGCTTCATCTTTTGCATGTAGCAAGTAAACATAGCAAAACCTAGAGGCATCACAAAAAAAATAACACATACTTTTATTACCTAAAGATGGTGTTGCATGAAAATCGCACAAATCACTATGTATCAATTCAAGTATGACAGATTTCCTTGTTATACTTTTAAATGGTTGCCTAGTGATTTTTGTTAACATACAAGTAGTACATTTATCAGGATTTTCATCAATAGCAGGTATCAATTCATCTTTAGACATTTCAAGCATTCTTTTATAGTGTACATGTCCTAAACAACGAGCAATGCCATAATGAGGAATTAACAACAGTAGAAGAAGACATATAAACAGAATCCGAATCATCCGGAACTTTATTCAAATTCAACATAAACATACCATTGTTATAATAACCAAATCCTACAAATACACCACACTTCGATAAGATATACTTATCGGATTCATAAACCTGCTTATATCCACACTTATTTAATACAGGACCAGAAATTAAATTCTTACGAAGTTTTGGAACATACAACACATTAAACAAAGTAATAGATTTTCCTGAACTAAATTCCAGCACTACACTTCCTTTTCCATGAACAGGAGCGAAATGATCATCACCCATGTAAAGTACAGATCCGTCTTCCACCGGTTCATATGTCTTAAACCAGTAAAACGATCTTTACAAACATGAGTTGTAGCACCGGAATCAATCCACCACGCAATTGCATCAACCTGCACATAAAATGCTTCAGAAATTAGTGAAACAAAATATTTAATATTCTGTTCCAAACATAATGCCCTAAATTTCTGACCTTGGTCATGGAATGGGTCCTTAGACCCTTTTCCCCGAACCACCCGCATATGCATACATCTTATTACCACTACGCAAATCCTCTGAATTTGACCAGTCTTACCACACTTCCAACATTCCAACTTAGGTTTCTTGTTGGAACCCGAACCAATACCGTGTTCTTTATAATCAGGTTTCTTTCCTTTGTTTTGTTTGTTGTTTTTATTTTTACCCTCTTCTGCCATGTTCACAGAAGGTCCAGTAACTTCTTTACCCTTGCCCTTGTCACTGTCTTGCGCCCTTAGAGATTCCTCTATACGCAAGTGACTACCAAGTTGGACCAAAGACAAATCGTCTTTACCATGTTTCAAAGTATGCTAAACTAAATTCCAGCATTACACTTCCTTTTCCATGAACAGGAGCGAAATGATCATCACCCATGTAAAGTACAGATCCGTCTTCCACCGGTTCATATGTCTTAAACCAGCAACGATCTTTACAAACATGAGTTGTAGCACCGGAATCAATCCACCACGCAATTGCATCAACCTGCACATAAAATACTTCAGAAATTAGTGAAACAGAATATTTAATAAATCTGTTCCAAACATGCACTAAATTCTGACCTTGGTCTTGGGAATGGTCCTTAGACCCTTTTCCCGAACCACCAGCATTTGCATTCTTCTTATTACCACTACGGCAAGTACCTCTTGGAAGTACCAGTCTGAAACCACACATCCAACCATTCCAACTTAGGTTTCTTGTTGGATATAAAAAAAACCGAACCAATACCGTTTTCTTTAAATCAGGTTTCCTTTCTTTTGTTAGTTTGTTGTTTTTATTTTTACCCTCTCTACCATGTTCACAAACCAATAAACAAAAAACACAAGCGCGAGAAGGTCCATAACCTTCTTTAACACCTTACCCTTAGTCACAGTCTTGCGCACCTATATAGGATCTCTATACGCACGTGACTACCAATGGAACAAAGACAAATCGTCTTTACCATGTTTCAAAGTATGTTTGAAATCCTTCCAGGAAGGAGGCAACTTATCAATTATACTTGAAACAAAAAATGGATTACAGCCATTTTTCAGCCATGTGTTTGGTATTGTCCAAATCCTAAGGATTTCATTATATTGTTCCACTGACCGGTCTATAATCGACCATCTGTAATAGTTTAAAATTACTAACAAGGAATTTCTTACTAGAAGAATCCTCTGCCATGTACTTAGATTCAAGTGAATCCCACAACTCCTTAGCCGATTCAACATTCGTATATACATCAAAAAGAGAATCAGACATACCATTCAATATATGACCCCTGCAATGTTAATACATCATTCTCCCACTTTGCCCTGAATCCTTATTGCTTCCCTATGCAATCTTCCAACAATTCCGGCATCGTTAGTCAACTCATAAACCACCTTTAACGTTGTTAACAAGAAATGCATCTTTTTCTGCCATCGCCTAAAGTCATGCCCCTCAAACTTATCTAGTTTCCCAAAATTCGTAGTCATCTCCTTCACCGTATTTCCAGCCATGATCACAAAAAATACTTTATACGTTTCTTAGTTATTTAGGGTGTGTGTGATAATCCTGGATAACTCGCTTATAACGTGTAAAAGTCCACTTTCCGTATAAAGTATTTCGACCCTTATCAATGCCTGAGTTGCACGAAATCTCTATCGGGATAATATAAGGAGTATAGCAATTTATGTTCTAGGCACAAGAATCATAAATCAACAACAATGAAGGAATTGTATGTGTATATTTGTTATCTTTAATGAGACTAATAAATCCGTTTATAAAACAGATTCTAAATGACATTTAAGCAGTTAAAGTTGGTTAAAACCAACTTTTACAACTGTTAAGTAGTTAAAGTTGGTTAAAACCAACTTTCACAACTGTTTTTCAACAGTTACACGACTAGTAGTACTAACTACTTAGTGCTAGCAGTACTAACTACTTAGTACTGCTAGTGGAAAATATAGTAAACCATCTTAGTACTGCCAGCACTTAGTGCTAGTAGTACTAACTACTTAGTACTGCTAGTGGAAAACTAAGTGCTAGCAGTACTAACAACTTAGTACTGCCACTGTAATTTTGTCATGGTCGAAAACATATTAACTCAACGAGTGTGTACTCCACACTTCCCTAACTCGTATCCAAGCTAAGTATGAAATCTCATTAGTCTCTAGTGTGACAACCCGAGAATTTTCGTTTAATAAGTTAGCCGTTTCCGTGTAGTAATTTGAATTTTTAAATGTATCATTTAGCTTTACTGTTTAACCGTGAAGTTGTTTCGTTATTATCTGAGAATCGTCTCCGGGAGCGAACCGGGACACCAAACGTTGTAGTATTTTGGCAATAGCCGCGTTTTTACGTTTTAAAGCAATATTTAAAATTTCATAATTTTTCGTGATGCCGTTACCCGATTCGTTGTTTACGTGATACGCGTTTTTAATCTATACATATGCATGTGCATGCTATACCTTGGAAATTAATTCACACAAGAGCACTAGTGATCCTAGAATATTTGAAACATTTTGGTCCCCCCTTTTTACCATGCTCCAACCGGTCACACACATATACATACATAGGATTCATTATTTTTGAATTTTGCTACAAATTAAACAAGTCAAACCAACCACCTACAAAATGGCTTGCACCATGTCCTTGCTAAGCTCTCATTTGAGGATCATTTTGGTCCCCTTTGGGCTCTTTTGTCTTGATTTCGGTACACACACACACACTAGTAGTGTGTGAAGTAAACATTTTGGTATATAATCCATATCATATCCATTTATTCATTCATAACACACACTACTCTTTCTTTCTTTTCCTCTCTTTGCCGAAACACCAAGCACACACAAACCCATTTGTTTTTAATCTTTGATCATCCACTCGAAGATATATTGTTCGTGTTGATTGTTAGTTCATCCGGGTAATTTGTAAAACAACGTTTGGGTTGTTTTTGATTTCTAATCCACCTTTCGTCGTGTTTCTTTGTAAGTCATCTTTACTTTTCATAAATAAGTTGTACTTTTGCATTCGTATGATCATCCCGAACAAGGTGTACAAAGCGGATCGTTGTGAAAATCATTATCTAGTTTTCTATAAAACTACAAGTCTCAAAGTTTAATATTTTGTTTATAAATGGAAGAAAATAAAAAGTAGTTGTACTTTTGCATTTAAAAGTTCATTGTGACTATGTTGATATATATATTGCTATTATTACGGCTATATCGATTATTTAAAGATTTATCGTATGTTGAGTTAAATATCGTTGGCGAAGAAATTAAGTAGATGTTGGATTTGTTGTAAGCGTAAGTTAAATGTCGAAGAGGTTTAGGTTTAGAACGGATTTGTTGCGATATTTGAGGTGTTGTCGAAAATAGATCGGATATACTTTCGAGTCAATAAAAGATGTACTTTGTAAAAACGGATATTTTCACGAGTCGAGGTTGATAAAAATGGAAAGTCGATATTTTTAGAAAGGTCATGCCGAAATTTCGTAAACTTTATAAAAGCGTCAAAAAAAGATATATTATAATGTAGAAGGACTAATAGGGTTGTTTGAGCTATTTCTTATCAAACTTAATGATAAAATGAAAAAAACGGAATGATCGAATTTAGGTCGACAAGTATTAGTTATTGAGACAACGCGGTGATGTAGTTCGGACACAAAAAGACGAAATAAATCTAGAAAGATAAAATGCTCTAAAGATTGGAAATGCACTAAAAGACAAAATACACTAAAAGACAAAATACACTAAAAGACGAAATACACTAAAAGACAAAATGCACTAAAAGACGAAATGCACTAAAAGACAAAATACACTAAAAGACGAAATACACTAAAAGATGAAATGTACTAAAAGACGAAATACACTAAAAGACGAAATATTTTCTAAGATGTTTTGAAGTGTCGAGACTTGTCAAAACTTATAACTTTCGAAAGTACGTTTTAAAAAGGGATACGCCGTGTCTACTCGTGCTCAGGATGAGCATTTCTTATGTTAGGCATTATTTTCGTTAGTACTACATTCTTAAAGCACGGACTATAAATGATCGTTGTCGCTAAAACGTGTGAGTCATTTTTCACTTGATCCACTACCCGTATAAGGTGAGTTCATAGCCCCACTCTTTACTCGTTTTGAATAAATGTTTTATAACTTGGGGTGAGAAATATTGCTTGCTTTTAAATTGGACACCCGTACGTGACTGAAAATTCATGTTTTTAATAATCGTTTTGCCTTACGTAGCGTTTAGACCACTACTCTAATACTGACCCCTTATCATGAACCGTCAATCTCTGGACTGGAGGACCGGTCGATGGGAGCTCTAGTGTTAATAAATAGATCTATTAGACTAATTATCCTTATCCGGGTGAGTAGCGCTCACAAACCACGGGCTCCGATAAACGATATATACCATGTCGAAACTATTAAGAAGGTCGTCTTGAGACAGTGTACCTCGGGGGCTTGTTTTCCAACCTAGCAATATACTAAGCTAATAAACGTAATTAGCTTCGTGTCATGAGCTTAGCGCAACGTAAATTAACCCTTTTTATGTGAAATTGTATCTGTTATAACATCTAAACGTGTTTGATATCTCTTGTGTCCCACTGTAATTTCCGTTTGAAACTAAACTAGAATTACAACAACTTTATAGTTGACGTTTTTAAGCATTGTTTTACCTCCAGGTGCATAGGCATGGATGCTGTTTGCTTTGACTTAAAGAAGTCTATTTGCATGAACCAGTTTACCAAGATTAGCATCTATGTCCTTTAAATACCGTTGTTGAGAACTTATTTAAGCATCCGCATTTTTACCTTTAATCTTTTAAATTTACAATCGATGTAAGAACTTATTATTATTATTTTAAAACTTATCAAACGGTGGTTTAATTTTAAAACGAAGTACCCTTAGAGGTCGTTCTTTTATGCTTTGGAACTTGAGATGCTCATAAAGTCACGCCTTCGACAACGTCTTCCGTCTACGCCTCGTCCTGGGGTGTGACAGTGATCGAAGTTTTTTACTCTCAACCTCACGTCAAAGATATTCTCAGGAAAGCTTTACAACAACATCGTTGTTCAGCGACCTTCACCATCACCAAATTTTTCCATACGGAACTATTGAGTTAGTCTCAACCTGATGGTCCTAAACAATTAAGGTGAATGGTCATCGTGTGAAGCATTACTATCGGAGGGGACTTTACCACCCAAGGTAGACCTAAGGATTCTCCACACTCACCTAGATGACGAATGAATTCAAGGATCGAGTCAAGCATGTGACTCGGTACCAAAAACAAAGCGCTTCGAGGGAGTACCGGACCATGACTTATCCATTTTTCATTTTCTTTCTAGTTTCTAATGTGTTGTGGGAGGCTTGTACTCTTCCGTTCTTTGTGTTTGTTGTTTGTACTTGTATTGTTTTTGCAGATTAACCCAACTTTTCTAAAGACTCTCGAGGTTCGGTGTTTGTCTCGGTCCACTTGAGCTATCTAGCCTTTGCTTGCCATTAGTTAGGGAAATCCGATATCCTAAGATTTTTTATCGACTCACATTTATCATGTAGCACACTAAAAAACGGCTAAAGATTTTTATGTGATACTTATCCTTCATGTTTGAGTTTATGCATTCCGACCTTTTTTGAAATTCTAGTATATGGGGTTTTGAAGGATCTTTAGCTAGTAAACATTGAGGACAATGTTTTGATTTTATATGGGTAGTAATATCTTTTGATATGATCTTACCTACTTTTACCCATTGTTCTCACGTACCCCGTTTTCCTACAAAATTTTCAAAAATATAAAAAATTTTAAAATTTTTAAAAATAAAATAAGTATTTTTGTCATAATTTTGACTTTCCTGCTGGGTAGAATAAGAGTAAATTTTGACCCGATCGAGCGTGTTGAGCTCTAGCCTGTTCCTTAACTTTTTAGGCTAAGCATTCGCAATTATCGCGAAGAACGAAAAATGATAGAGTTAAGTATGAGTAGGATGCTAAACAAGGATTATTTGGAACTCCTAAGAGCTCATGTATGGGTAACTTTTGCTTTTCTCACCATAAGCTCTTAAACCGGATTAATATACTGTTGTTTTTTGGAGACAACACTAAATCAATAATTTTTATGTAATATATTTTTTAGTCTTAGTTCAAATTTTTACTTGAATTTTTCAAAAAGAAGTCTTCTATATATATAATAAAAATATATAATAAAAAAATGATGAAAAAATATATATATGATGATAAAATAATATAATAATAAAAAGTTGTGGGCTGATAAAGTTTACTACCTCTTGCCAAGGCTCAACATAACCAAGTGGTGAGTCCTTCTAGAAAGTCCATAGTGAAGAATACAAATCCAGCTGATAAAAGTTGCTGCATCTTGGCCGGCTCACCAACCGATGTGCAAAGCCTTCTAAAAAGGCTCGAAGGGTTACAATTGCATAAATGTTTTAATTTAAGATGAAATTAATAATTAGATTTCTTTTTGCTATATTCAAATATGCTTTTACACTCATGACTATTCTATTATATAGAGCTATGAAATATCCGGGAAACTGAGAGTTTTTTATACAAACCATAAGGTTCGTGAGTCCCTGATACTAGGTCTCTGTGGTGGTTCACAAGCCTGGTCACTAGAATAGCCCAAGTTGGGAAGACCGAGACAAAAGTCGCTACATGGGAGATCATTCGCTTCGAAACTCCTTATCTAAGGGTGGAACGTGAAGCATAGTCAATGTGGCAAAATGTTGATCATGGTTGACATTCATAATAGCACATCACTTAAGATATAATAAATGGTCAGGATGAAAATTTAACAAATTGCAAATATGAGTAGGTTAGCATCTTCACTGATATATTAGATTGTGATTTTGTTTTAAGTGGTTTGGATAAGTAAAAAAGCCGAACGATGAATTTATCCTTTTGGAGGCATTCCACTGATCAAAATGCATCTGTTCAATGATCCCTAATAGTTATATGGAAGATAAAGACGGTACGAACATAATCTCAGTTATAATTAAAAAAAAGAAAAAGTTTTAGAAAAATAGGAAAAAGGGTGTTTTATCAAAACTCGTTATATTTCTTAATTTTTCCCACAAAAGTCTGCTAACTTTTCATAATATTTATGTTAGGGGAAAGTTATGAGGATTTGGTTATAGAGCATATAAAATATTACGTTGAGTACACGCAATCGCTTAGATTGGGGGAATTTTGATATGTGTGAAAACCCAAATCCGTTTAATCTAAAAATTGCCCCTAAAAAGACAAAATGGTGCTTTAAATCGTGTAAATTGCTTGTTTTGTCTTTGAGAGTGTATGGTACGGATATTGCAAAAAAATTCTTAACAAAAACTCAAAACCAGACAAACACGTGACACGGAACGGAATATAAGTGTGCTAGAGCCCGTGATAATACTAATCAACAGTCAACCTATAGGTCAACAATGTCAACCACAAAAAAGAACAAAACCCAAAAATATCCAAAATGTTGTCCAGTCCCTCAAAATTAAAAAAATTGCAAAAAAAGCCCTTAAAGCACTAACGCGTTGGTAATTCCCTTTTATAACCCTGTAAGTACCCAAATTGACCCTAACCCAGGCCCAAAATGTGGTGAAAGGATTTAATTTGAAGGCTTGCAATTATAAACCCTTTTATAACCCTCCCAAAGTCAACATGTAATTCCCTGGTTCAAAACGAACCCAAATGCACCCTTTTATAAAAAAAGTAAAAAACGCGGGAAATACAGTTTTTACTGTTCACCCATCGTCCCCATTTTACCTCGAGTCAAAACAAAGGTCAATTAACAATTGAGGGTTAGGATGGGTAATTCAAGGGTTAAGGAACACGTTGGAAGAGTACTACATCATCTCTCACTCTCATTGGCCAATTCCCAAAAGGGAATGACACATCTTCGCCGGCCAACGTAACAAGAAACGGAAACACAGAAACAAGATCTAGTTATTTTTGTAACTAAAAGCTTAACAAAAAGAAGCACAGGAGTGTCACATCACGGATTGCCATGCTGGCAATCCGTGTGAGCTAAAGAATGATCCAACGGACAAGATTGTGATCCAATCATTACTAATCATTGGAAGGTCAGGATTCAAGGGAGCGTGTGAAGGACGTGACACCTAGAAGCTTCTCCTGGCAGCTATAAAAGGACTCATTCACCCTCACATTGTCATCTTCTTTTTTTTCCTGAAAAACCTTTGGTTTTCAATAGCTTATATAATTTTTAGTTTTAAATGTAATTTTCTTAAACTTTTGTAACTTTCAATTATCCAAAGCATTGTAAATCCGTTTTAATTTTTAATTAAAATCATCATTTTAAGTTTGTCAATAAGTTGTGTTACTCAAAGCTCTATTTCTTTTAAATGTTTATGCTACTGGTTGTCATAGCTACTAATAAGCTCATACAAGTTCTTTGAGTCTCTAGCTCAAATGAGCTCAATCGTCAGCTTTAAGCTAATTGTAACTCTAAAAACAACTTAAATACCGTGGCTATTTTGGATTTTATGAGAGCTTAAGGAAGATGAGCTTAAAATGAAAGAGCTCATAAGGACTTATACTGGCTTATTAACAATAAGCCAGAGCTTGTAGTATTGCTCAAATTGCCCATCAATAACCTTTGTTTAGCTAAGTTATTGGTCAGTTTCCCTATTTCCTTCACGATCATAAATTTACTAGCTTAATTTTGCTTATTATGCTTATTTGTTGTCTTATTAATTGTTTCAATATGTTTATTAAGTATTTAGCTAATCTGTCTTTAGTTCGATTAGCAAAATATAGCTTTCTTAATTTTTGCCTTTTAAAAAAGCTAAAAATCCATAAAATAAATATTAGTATTACGGCTTATACTTAATTAGTTTTTGCCTTTTGGTCGTTGCTTAGAATTGACTCATTAGGTAGGTCATGACGAATCCTTATTAACTTGGTAATTATATTGAGCTCTAAATTTCATTTTCATAAGCTAATATCGTATTTTAGTTAGTTAAAGAGGTGTTTGTGAAAACACACTAACCATAGTTAGTGCTAATTTATAGCTCTATAGATCTTTTTGTTCATTTTAGATTCCAAATTAAGTTTAGTTCAAGCTATTTTTATAAGTTAGATTTGTTTTAGCTAAGTTTTCAATAGTTAGATTCAATATAGCTCAAATCTGTCTAGTTTTAGTTGCATTATTAGCTTAATTCATATTTAGTTAGTGTCTTTGCTTAATTTGTATCTAGGCATGAGTTTTAATAGTGTTTAGAAAATCACAATTGGGCCACATTTTGTCTAGTCTAAATTTTGGTCATAAGTGAGTCAACTGCATCAATACATAAAAATAGCATAAGCACAATTTCTAGCTTCATTTCAGTAGGTAAAAAATAGCATTTACTTTGAAATTTCTGATTATTAAAATAGCTTTTAAGTCATATTTTACAAGTTTTACAATTAGATTTAAAAATTCTAGCATATTTTGTCTACTAAATTTAACTTGCAAAATGCTTTTTGTCTTTTCATTTTCACAGTAAAACTCGAGCATGATTAAAAAAAAAGTGGGTTGTGAGGAGTGGTTGTGTGATTTTGGTTGTATTGGAGGTGAGCCCTTAAGGTCTGTTTTCAAAGTGCTTTCATTAAAGCAATTTGTTCAAAATCATTTTTTAAAAGTAAATTAGAGTCATTTTTAGTTGGTAGTATAAGCATTAATAAGCTATTTATCTAACAAAGATCTAAGAGCTTAACTAAAAAATAAAGCTTAAAAGTCCCTAAAGGGACTGTTTGCTCTAAAATCCAGTTAAGTGCTTATTAGGATTTTTATACTATTTGCTTTATGTTTTAGATTAATATGTACCTTAAAAAATAGCTTTTTATGGGGGTTAGAAATCAGTCAGTTTTATAGCTTATTGATCCTAGTTAGCATATTCTATGCTTTTTCATTAAAAAAACCCAGTAATCACAAGAGCAGCCTGTAGCTTTTTCTATAGTGCTTTTAAGTTTGCTTAATTAGATTTTAAAATGTGTTAGCAATTAATTTAAGTATGGACCTTAAGTTGAACTTTAAGATAGTGTTAAGCTCTTAGTTGTAAGAATACAATTTAGTGCTTGAAATTAAGCTCAAAACAGTCCCTAAGGACTGTTTGGTTATTGGTTTTAATTTAAGGAGCTATATAGTATTTTAGCTTATTACTATGCTTATTTTTAAGTCAGTATTAGCTACATTAGCTTAGTTTAGCATATTTAGGCTAATTAGACTTACTTTAGCGTTATTTTAGGTCCTTTTAAGCTTTTTTTCATTTTAAGAAAAAGCCAAAAAATATTAAAGTAAGTGTTTCTGTCATATTATAAGCTGTCTAACAGCTTATTTAGGGCTTTTCATAAAAAGTTGCTTTTATTAAAAATGCTTATTTAGTGCTTAATTAACTTTATGCTTTTTATAAGTTTCAAAAAAAAGAGGGGGGGGGGGGAGTGGAAAACCGGGGTGAGCAAGGGCCTCAACCCCCGACCTCACACTTTCAACACTTTTATCACACACACTCGACTGCCAACAGCCCTGGGGTCTTTTTTCATTAGACATCTACCCAATTAAATTTTATACTCAGTTTTGGCCCATTAAGCCTTATCAGCTGTTTTAGCTAATTTCGTGGCTTTATTCAATACGGCAATGACTTCGAGCATATTTTTCCTAGGTTCTAATTAGTATAAGCTATTTTCTGTATTTTTTTCTAGAATTAGATTTATAACTAGTTTAAGTATTATTAAACATTTTATTTTCATTAAAACCTTTAAAAAATCATAAAAAATAGAAAAATAATCAAAAAAAATATAAATCTTTTTTAGAAAATTATCTTTTAACAAAAGTTTTTAGGAAAATTTAGTTATTATGCCTTCGTAGGTCTAATTTGGCAAAATTTTGATTTTAAAGAACGAGATTGATTCCCGTTCTCATTTTTCGTGTTTTAAAGCTCATTTCAAATCCGTTTTTGTTCTAGTTTTCTTTAAACTTCCTTTTTAGTCAATTAGAGTCCATTTAAAAAGAAAATTTTAATTTAGGTTTAATTTTAGAAAATTAGGGTTTTTAATGGCAGTTTAGGGTTCCCGTTTTGCGTTTTTAGTTAAAGTTTGACTTCCCGTTATTTGTTTTCGTGCTTAATTGTTATCATTTGTTTAATTTAAATTGTAGAAGTAGATAATCAAATCAATCTTTGTTTCCAATGCAAATCATTGTCCGAAAACATACGAAACGTGGTTTCAATTTCACAAATCGTTGGGGGATAACGACCCGGGAATCATACTTCCTGGTTTATATACGTATTATATTATATATATTTGTAAAGATTTTCCTTTTTACCTTTGTCCTCAAGGGTAACATGGTAATTTTCCATCATATTATATATTTTTATAATTACGTGTGTTGGTTTACTACCAATCAGTAATGTTCACCAAAACGTATTTCCCAAACGACTTCCAATATCAATTCACAAGTATGTTTTGCTTTCCAAAAGTCCGTCAAATCTCATGAAACAACTAGTTTACGCTTATTGGGCCATCCATTAAGATATTCATACATATAATAGATACTTTAGGCCCAATACCAAAGCCCATTAGTAAATATAAACCCAAAACAATAGCTAGCAAAATAATCCGGACTACAATAAGCACTCAATAAGCCACGGCTCATTGAGGCTTATTGGGCCGTAAGCCCAAAAGCTCCAAAACCAAATCCATAAGCTTAAAAATAAGCTAATAAGCTACATATTATATTTGGTTATCACCATAAGCTATAAAAATAGTCCACAAAATACGACATACTAGGGTAATAATCAAAAGCACTTCCCTTGTGTTCCTCAAACTTGCCGTGAGCTAATAAGCTCAAAATAAGCTATTCGAGCTTAAAAATAAGCCAAACTAGGCCATATACAAAATAAGCTACATAGCAAATATATGTTTTTCAACCATCACGACCACGTATCAAAACTAACAAAACCTTATCCATCTTTTATTTCTATTCGAACCAAACACACCCTTTTATAACTTTTCGCAAACTTTCATTTTCGTTTTTTAACAAATTGGCTGTACAACTAACGTCTATGCATCATTTAACACTCAAAAGTACAAGTTAAATGAAAATTTATAAAACTTACAAAGAGGGTTTCAAAAGAGCGAGAACGAACGCGAACCGTCACACCCAAATGATAGTTTTTTTAATTGAACTCAAACGCCTATTGTTAATAAACCGCTACTTTAGACTTCGAATGTTTCTATGATCAAAACTTGGAAAATACAGTGTGTTTTTGGTGGGTTTTGCGGTTCAAAATCACCAATGAAGGAGAAGAAGAATATTTTTGATCTTATTAAAAGTGTTTTTTGTAACAATGTGTGTTTTGAAAGCAAAAGGGACAATATATTCATGTACCAACTAGAAAACCTTCCTAAAAACAAGCCTTCTTGCCCCCTCCTTGGTACAACTTTCGTTCAAGCATCCTAAGGGCTCGGGTTGCCTTCTTTTTGTGTCAGTTTCGCTTAAAACTCAAAAACCTTGATCGTAAAATATTCCTCGAAGTTACTTAGAATTTTTATTCATTTTAAAAATACTTTTCCAATAACCTAGAGTATTTACTCGATATATTTCCACGTTATATTCCTCAAAAACTCATTTGGACATTAATGGACGTGTCGGGACTTGTTTTTCGGCATTTCCTACAATTCAAGGGTCAAACTACCCGGAACATAAACAACATAATAATACCCTCTAAAAAAGATTATTATACACCATATAACCATAAAACACCTCAATCTCATAAATTCACCACCGTCAACACGATACATAGTCTAATAAAACTAACAAACATCAAATAGTCGAAGGACTAAATTAGAACATTCCAACTCACAAAAAGGGCAAAGGTTACATTCTACCCCCTTAAAAGAATTTCGACCCTGAAATTAAGCTACTACTAGCACTAAACAAATGCGGGTACTTAAGTTTCATCTGATCCTCACATTCCCACGTGAATTCAGGTCCACATTTCGAATTCCACCGAACCTTAACGATGGCAATTCTACTCCGCTTCAACTTATTGAACTCTCGTTTTAAGATTTCCACAGGCTCTTCTACAAAATTCAACTTAGCATCTACTTGGATTTTATCCAAGGGTACTTGGAGTGTCGGGTCAGCCAAACACTTTTTAAGGTTCGACACGTGGAACATGTTATGAACACCATTCAATTTCTCAGGCAAATCTAACCGATAGGCCACTGGACCTACCTTCTCAATGACCTCAAAAGGTCTAAAAAATCTAGGTGCTAGTTTCCCTTCTTCCCAAAGCGTACCATACCTTTCCAAGGCGATACTTTAAGCAAGACATAGTCACCTACACTGAACTCTAGAGGCTTTCTCCTCTTATCCGCATAACTTTTTTGACGATCACGAGCAGCCTTAAGTCTATCCTTAATCTGTGAGATCTTCTCAGTGGTCTCTTGCACTAACTCAAGTCCTATAAATTGACCCTCTCCAACCTCAGCCCATATAATCGGGGAACGACATTTTCTACTATACAAAGCCTCAAACGGTGCACACCTCATACTAGAATGATAACTATTGTTATATGAAAACTCAACTAATGGAAGATGAGCATCCTAACTTCCCCTGAAGTCTAGGACACATGCTCTAAGCATGTCTTCCAATGTCTAAATAGTATGCTCACTCTGACCATCGGTCTGAGGATGGTAAGTTGTACTCATGTCTAACCTGGTTCCTAGTACCTCTTGCAATGACTGCCAAAACCTCGACGTGAACTGACTATCACGATCAGATATGATCGCGATCAGTACCCCATGCCTAGCAACAATCTCATTCAAGTACAACCTAGCCAATCTATCCATCTTATAATCCTCACGCATGGGTAGAAAATAATCAGACTTAGTCAATCGGTCCACAATGACCCAGATTGTGTCATGCCCACTACTAGTCCTAGGCAACTTAGTCATAAAGTCTATTGCTATCCCTTCCCATTTCCATTCGGGAATTTCAAGTTGCTACAGCAAGCCAAACGTCCCCTGATGCTCAGCCTTAACCTTCAAACAAGTCAAACACTTACTCACATACACAGCTATGTCCTTCTTCATACCCGACCACCAATACCTATCTCTAAGGTCATAATACATCTTATCCGCTTGTGGGTGTACAGAGTACTTTGACTTATGAGCTTCGTCCATTATCAAGGTTCTTACATCACCCTTCAAAGGGAACCATATTCAATCTAGGTAATACAATGCTCCATTATTCCTAAGTTCAATCATCTTATCTAAACCTTTCTATAATCCTGCAGACTCATCAGATACCTCTTTCTGAGCCACTAGTATCCTATCCTTGATACTCGACTGAAGGATCATATTCATAGCTCTAACTCTCATAGGTTTTACTCTCTCTTTCCTACTTAATGCATCAGCCACTACATTCGCCTTACCCGGTTGATAGCGAATTTCATAGTCATAATCACTAAACAACTCTATCTAGCGACACTGTCGCATATTCAACTATTTCTGACTAAAGATATGCTGGAGACTCTTATGATCCATATATACGACATTTTTTGTCCTATACAAATAATGTCTCCAAATCTTAAGTGCAAACACAACCGCACCCAGCTCTAAATCGTGGGTGGTATAACTATTCTTGTGAATTTTTAAGTGCCTAGATGCAGTAAGCTATCACCTTACCTCTTTGCATCAACACACAACCTAATCCTAGGCCAGACGCATCACAATACACCACAAAATCCTCTCGTCTATTGGGGATAGCTAGAACATGTGCATTACACAACTTATCCTTCACAGTTTAAAACGCTTTCTCCTGCTCCTCACCCCAATCAATTTTTTTACTTTTCTGTGTCAAGACAGTAAGCGGCTTAGCTATCTTAGAAAAATCCTCAATGAACCTACAGTAATATCCAGCCAATCCTAAGAATGAACGAACCTTAGATAGAGTTCTAGGGGCTTTCCAATTTTTAACAGCTTCAATCTTACTAGGGTCACATGAATCCCATTGCCATTTATCACATGCTCAAGAAACTGCACTTCTCTTAGCCAGAATTCACACTTAGAAAACTTAGCGTACAATTTCTCTTTCTTAAGAAATTCTAAG
>BQNB010128194.1:0-19321 GCA_026074375.1 Tanacetum coccineum | reverse complement strand
TTTTTTAAAGAGCGGTCCGGGTGCGGTTTTTTTGTGTTGACTCGTTTTTGGGTCAAACGAACTCCGTTTTCGGTCTAGTATTTTTCATTCTTCGTTATTTGTTCCCTAGAGTAGTTTAGAAGTGAAAATTTCTTCGTAGGGTAAATTTTAAAGATTTTAGGTTTTTCCTCATTTGTTCGGGATTCGTGCTCCCGTTTTTCAGCTTAATTTCGTAATTTTTAGGATTTTCTTAAACGTTTTTGTTTGTTATTGTTTAATTTGACTTTCCTCACTCTCAAATCAATTCTCTCCTTCAAACTCAAATCTTCCGACTGTATCGATTTTCCAGCACAGCCTCATTGGGGATTAACGACCCGGGAATAGTCTATACTGCTCCTGGCATCATTGATTTTTGATTTTTTTTAGATTATATATATTTTATATTTTAATATATATTATATATTATAATTTGAAAGAAAAGTAACAATCAGTGTTCAATTTCAAATGGAAAATGGCAGTTCTTTCCATATATGAGTTTGTACGGTGTTGTTTCGGTTGGTGTTTTGTAAACTGTACGAAAAGCCCACAGAGCGTCATCAAGTTTTCTTGACTAGATAGCAGGATTGTCTTTAACAGTCTTTTCAAGAATTCTTTTAAGAGTTCTGTTCGTGTTTTCAACTTGACCACTCATTTGAGGGTGGTAAGATGTAGAGAATCGATGGTTAACTCCATATCTTTTCATGGTTTTTTTCCATTATCTTGTTGCAAAAATGAGTTCCTATGTAGCTTATGAGAGCTTTGGGCATTCCAAAACGGAAAAATAGTTTCTTCACAAAAGTAATAACAACTCTGGCATCGTTTGTAGAGCTTGTGCTTTAGCCCATTTAGAAACATAGTCGACAATGACTAAAATGTATTCGAACTTGTACGATTTCGAAAAGGGTCCTATGAAATCGATACCTCATATGTCAAAAATTTCACATACTTGAATGTTGTTTAAGGGCATCTCATCACATTTTGAAATATTTCCTGTCTTTTGACATGCTTTGCAAAGGCGAACTTGAGTATGAGCTTCTTTGATGATGGTCGGCCAGTAGAAACCTGAGTCTAAGAATTTTTTAGCTGTTGTGTTTGATCCATAATGTCCACCAGTCGGTCCGTGGTGACATTGATCTAAAATGGTTCGAGTTTCTGGTCCAGAGATACAGCGTCTGATCATACTGTCAGAACATAATTTGAAAAGGTAGGGTTCCTCCCTGAAGTAGTGTTTGATGTCAGAGAAATTTTTTTCTTTTGCTGATACGTCATTCCTTTAGGTATGATTTCACTTGCTAAGTAATTTGCAAAGTCTGCAAACCATGGTTCGTCTTCAGTGTTTATTTCCATAAGAGTTTCTCTAGGAAAGTTGTCATCGACTTTACTATCATCACTTGTTTCTTCATTTTCAGTCCGAGATAGGTGGTCAACTGCAATATTTTCTGTACCTTTTCTATCTTTTATTTCGATATCAAATTCTTGTAAGAGTAGTATCCAACGAATAAGGCGTGGTTTAGCATCTTGTTTCTTGAATAGGTGCCTAAGAGCTGAATGATCAGTGTGCACGATCGTCTTTGATAATACCAGATAGGATCGAAATTTGTCAAAAGCAAAGACCACAGCCATAAGTTCTTTTTCTGTGATTGTGTAGTTTTGCTGAGCTACGTTGAGAGTTTTGCTTACAAAGTATATCGGATGAAAATTTTTACCTTCTTTTTGACCTAAGATTGCTCTGACTGCGAAATCACTTGCAACACACATGAGTTCGAAAGGAAGACTCCAGTTTGGGCTTACAATCACAGGAGCACATGTGAGTTTTTCTTTTAATATCTTGAATGCGTTTTGACATTCGTCATTGAATTCAAATGGAGTATCTTTTTCGAGTAACTTGGTGAGAGGACAGGCGATTTTTAAGAAATCTTTAATGAATCTTCGATAGAAACCGACATGTCCTAAAAAGCTTCTAATACCTTTGATATTAGTGGGTGGTAGAATTTTGGAGATTACGTCGATCTTTGCTTTGTCGACTTTGAGGCCTGCTTCGGAAACCTTGTGTCCAAGCACAATTCCTTCTTTAACCATGAAGTGACATTTTTCCCAGTTAAGGAAAAGATGTGCATCTTTGCAACGTTGAAGCATTTTATCGAGGTTGTTCAGACAGTGATCAAAAGAGCTTCCAAAGACGGAGAAATCATCCATAAATACTTTGACGGATTATTTGATCATGTCATGAAATATAGCTAACATATACCTTTGAAAAGTAGCTGGAGCATTACATAAACCGAAAGGCATTCGCCTATAAGTGTATGTACCAAAAGGACATGTGAATGTTGTTTTTTCTTGGTCCATAGGATCGATTGGTATTTGAGAATATCCAGAAAAACCATCAAGGAAACAGATGTATTTATTTCCCGCGAGTCTTTCTAACATTTGGTCCATAAACGACAAAGGAAAATGATCTTTTGTAGTTGCTTCATTGAGTATTTGATAGTCAATACATACTCTCCAACCTGTAACAGTTCTTGTTGGGACAAGTTCATTTCTTTCGTTAGTAATAACTGTAATACCTCCTTTCTTCGGTACACAGTGAATGTGGCTTACCCAAGGGCTATCGGCGATTGGATAAATGATACCTGTATCGAGCAGTTTAACTATTTCCTTTTTTACAAGTTCTTGTATGTTTGGGTTTAATCTTCTTTGTTTTTTAATAACTGGTTTTTTTATCTTCTAAGAGTTGAATTTTATGTTTACAAAAAGATGGGCAAATTCCAGGAATGTCTGTTATTTTCCAAGCAAAGGCTTGTTGGTGACTTTTAAGAACAGATATAAGTTTGTTTTTGTTTTCTTTAGAAAGCTGAGATGATATGATAACAGGAAGAAAAGAGGGTTCTTCCAAGAATACATATTCCAGGTTATCAGAAAGAGGTTTAAGTTCAAGATCCGTAGGAGGTTCTTCAAGAGATGTTTTGATCTTGTAATCGGTGTTAAAAGTGATTTTTTTGAATGGTGGTTCTTCAGTGTCGGATTCGGATTCAAAATTTTCATCGACAGTCATTGCTATGAATTCATCAAATTCAGCAAAGAGTTTCTATTCAAGGATGGTTCCTTTGATGGAATGGAGGATTTCACTACCTTCGTCGAGAAGAGCATCGAAATATTCTTCTAAGATTTCATCGATGACATCATTACTGAAACATGTATCATCGTTTGAATAGGAGTGTTTCATCGCAGAATCGATGTGAAAGATCAATCGTTCAGTTCCAACTCCGAGATTGAGTTGCTTCTGTTTAACTCGAATTACTGCATCGGCAGTGTGAAGAAAAGGTCTTCCTAGGATTAGGGGAACTTTACTATCTTCTTCCATATCTAGAATAACAAAATCGGCAAGGAAGGTGAATTTACCAACTTCAACGAGCATATTTTTAGCTATTCCAACAGGGTATTGGAATGATCGATCGGCTAATCTTACACTCATTTTAGTAGGTTTAAGAGTTTTAAGAGATAATTTCATTGATGCTAGCACCAAGGTCGGCTAAAGCATTGCATGAGAAAGCTTTGTTGAAATTACATGGAATAAGAAAACTTCCGGGGTCTCCAAGTTTTGGTGGAACTTTGTTTTGAAGTATCGCGGAACTTTCATCGCTCAGGAAAGCGGTTGAGATTTGTTCGATTTTGTGTTTTTTATTTACGAGCTCCTTGAGAAATTTTCCATAGTGGGGCATTCCTGCTAAAACATCGACAAGAGGTACGTTGATTCGAACGGCTCGGATCATGTCAATGAATTTTTCTAATTGAGCTTCAATTTTTTCTTTTCTAAGGCATTGAGGATATGGGATTTTTGGTTTGTATGGTTTGGGTATCAGTGTTTCTTTGACTGGTTTTGGTGTTTTAGGTTTGGGTTGAGGTGTAGGTTCATCATCGCAATCAAAGTTGATAGGATTTTTGAAATCGTTTTGTTGATCATTTGGGTTATCTGGTGGGTCATAAGATTTACCACTCCGTGTAAATACGCATTCACATGCTCGTTTTGAGCTTGCGGTAGTTGGTAAGGTTTAGATGAATGATTGTAGAAATTCACACTATGTATATATATAATATATAATAAAATATAAAATATATATGTAAGTCTAAAAATCAACAAGAGCAATGATACCGAGAAGTAGTATAGAATGTTCCCGGGTCGTTTATCCCCAACGAGGCTGGAATGGAAAATCGATACAATCGAAGATTTGAGTTTGAAGGAAGGAATTGATTTGAGAAGGTGGAAAAGTCAAATTAAACAATAACAAACAAAAACGTTTAAGAAAAACCTAGAAATTACGAAATTAAACTAGAAAACGAGAGCCCGAATCCCGAACAAAGGGGGAAAAACCTAAAATCTTTAAAAATAACCCTACGAAGAAATTTTTACTTCTAAACTACTCTAGGGACTAAATAACGAAGAATGAAAAAGACTAGACCGAAAACGGAGTTCGTTTGACCCAAAAACGAGTCAAGACTAATCCGCACCGGACCGTCCTTTAAAAACAAAAAAGTTGTAAAAAATGACCTTACGAAAAATTTTTATGATTTTTCTAACCAAACTAGATGACAAAAGAAAATTTTCTAAAAAAGCAAAATATTTTTTTGATAATTTTTGTATTTTTTATGAATTAAATAAACTTTTAACGAAATTAAATTATAAAAAATATTAAACTATTTCAAAAAATTCTGAAAATTTTTCTAAAAATACTTTACACCTTGACAGTCCTACGAAAAATAAGAAACACAAAACAGCTTAAGTAATAAGCCCGAAAATAAGCTATTTCAGCTTATAGGCTTATGGAGCCAAAAAGTGTATAAATATTAATGCCCTTGAGTCTTTAACGAAAAAGACCCAAGGGCGCAGTGGTAGAGTGTGTGTGTAAAAAGGGGGATGTATCGCTTGGTCCCGGGTTCGAGTCTTGCTCACCCGGGCCAAGTGTCTTTCCCCTTTTTTTTTCGAAAACTCAAAGAAGCAAAGTTGTTAAGCTCGTGGGGCTTAACAACTTTGTCTTCTACAACTTTTTGAGATAAGCCCTAAATAAGCTGAAAAATTAGCTTAAAGTTGGCAGAAATGCTTAAAGTGACTATTAGCTAAAATGGCTTAAGTCATTTTGGGCTTGGGGGCGAAATAAGCTAAGACTAAGGGTTAAATAAACTAAAGTGAGCTAAACTAATCTAAATAAGCTTAAAAGGGCTAAATGCTTAAACCTAATAAGCTGTTGAAACAGCTTATGATGACAGAAACACTAAAAGCTTAAAAAGGCTAAAAAGCTTAAAGTTATTGGACAAATAAGCTGGGAAAAAGGCTCAATAAGCTAAACAACTATTTATACTAATCTAAAAAGCTAATAAGAGCTAAAATAAGCTAGTGACATAAGCTAAATGAGCATAAAAAAAATAAGCAGTCCTACTACTTAAGCCATGTGAAAACAGCCAAAAGGCAAGTTTGTGCTTAAAAATAAGCACACAAATGAGCTTCCTAAGGTCTGAAAATCAAGAGGCTTATACAAGAGCTTATTGGCTCTTGAAATAAGCCAATAACTTGGGCTTAAATGCTCTTAATGGCTGAGAAAAATAAGCCTAAAGTCTCCCCTTTGCACCAGGGGAGCTTTAAGGCAAATCTCAAGGGCTTATTTGACAGCTTATTTTAAGCTGTCAAATAAGCTCTAAACACACAAATAAGCTAAAACAGATTGAGTGTTCTAGCTAAACAGCTTGTGCACCAATTTTTAGCCTTTAAAAACCAATTTTACTTGCTTATTTTTGATAGTGAAAAAGGTCTTTGGGTTTTTTAAAAACTGTGACTAAAAAAAACTTGGGAGTTTTTGACTTAACAAGTCAAAGGACAAAGGACTTGTTACAGCCCTTTTTTAACACCACAAATCACACCTTTTTGACACTCAACTCTCAAACCACAAGTGCTTAACTAAATAAGCACTTGTGGAGTTTTCTAAAATCTCACAGTTATGAAAATAGTTTTAAAAACTTTGGAAAACAATTTTAAAACTAAAAACTTTTTAAAAACAGCTTAAAAATGCTTAAAAACTTAAGCTAAATTTAACCAAAATACCTCAACCCATGCCAAGGCTTGTTTTGACCCATTTTAAGGCTTATGCCAAACACCCCTTACCAATTCTGTCCCAACTAAAATGAGCTTAAAAACTGTTTTTAAAAACTAAACCAGCTTAAACCTTTTATCTACTCACACTATTGTTCACCTAATTAAGCTACTTGAATAAGAAAAACTATAGCTTATTAAGAGAAATAAGCCACTTTCTCTCCTAGCTTATACTACTTAAGTGACAGTTTTGAAAGATAAAGTGAGATTACACACATTAAATCTAATGAAAACTGAAAACAGCTAGTAATTAAGTCTGAACAAACATATTTGAAGAGAATGAAACAAGATTGAATAGAAATAAGCAATTGATAAAGCTATAAATGCTAAATTCTAAAATCAAAGAGCTAGAACCTGTGAACTTGTAGTCTCAGCACTAAGCCACTCTTGTAGAGTGAGTGGCTTTAGAAAAAACAAACCTATTGGCTCCTTAGCCTCTAAACCTGAGCTTAAAAGCTCAATAAGCTCTTTGTGGCTTATTACTCCAAATAGCTTCCAAAATGAACTCAAATGATCAATTATGAACTAAAATGAACTGAAAACAGTATTTAATAGGTTTTAACAAGTTTTAAACTGAGTTTGAGCTTATTAACAAGAATAAGCTCAAAGGAGCTTATTGAGAGCTTATTGAGTAAAAATAGCTTAAATTTTCATTAAAACTGAGAATTACAAGTGCATAAAAGAAATTAACTTAAAAACACTTTAAACTACTTTTAAGACTACACTAAAACGACATACATAAAAACTACCCCTCTTACAATGGCTGTTACAAAAGCTATATATAGGCAAAACGACTAGGTCTTCCTTTCTTCTCTTTTCTTCACTTGTGTTTCTTTGAACACACATAAAAGGGGTGTGTTTGTTGTGAGAGTGGTTCACAGCCTCCATCTTGGCCATTGATCTTTCTTGATACTTGTTCAAGTCATCTTGGTCGTCGAAATGAGCCTTGGGAGGTGTGGGATTGCCAACTTGGCACATTTGTAGCTGGGAAAGGTAGTGGAGGGGGGGGGGGAAGTGATTACCCATGGTGGTGGTGGTAATCTACAGGGTAAAAATGGGTTTATAAACCCGTGAGTTTTGTACTTTGTTTTGGCGGGAAAAAATGTTATAGAGGTTGGGGGTGACAGGGTGTACTTTTGGGGATTGGGCAAACATGGCCCCTCAAAGTCATATAACTTGTTACACCCATGGTCCTTGTATTGTTATAACTTTTGGGGACTTGGCAAATTCAGTCCCCAAGAGTTATATCAATAATTGCACCACTCGTCCTTGGTGGTACAAGTTAGGAAAGTTGGCAGTAATGCCCCTTGTAGTACAACTTTGGCACATTGGCAGTTTGCACCCTTGCCTTTGGTTTTCTCTTTTCTTCTTATAAGTATAAGTTTAGGGATTTACCATTTCAGTCCCTAAACTTATATTTTCTTGACTTTTGGCCTCGGGTTTAACTTGGGTTGACTTTGTCTTTGACCAGTTGACTTTTCTGTTGACTTTTTGACTTGATTGACTTTCCGGCTTCGATTTGGCTTTGTCTTTGATAAGTGCTTAATTGCACATATCTTTTACCTCTAAAAACGAGCTTAAATGACCAAAAACAGACAAAAACTGCCAAATATATGTTTGTTTTGCATTTGTATTGTGCAGGAAGTGGATATCATCAAAAAGACAGAAAACCAAGCCTAAATTGACAAAACTTGAGCATGGAATGGAAAAACGACTGTGCAAAATCAAGGCCAAAGTCAAAAATGCCAAAGTCAGAGTCAATACTTGAGAATCAGCCCAGTCAAAAAGTAGGGCCGGAACTGAGAATACTATTGAATTGCTCTCTTTAAACCCATTTGATGGGGCCGGGAAAGCCTTTGTATATCTATGAGACTGTGAAGACCAAATGGGCCCTCAATCAATTTCAACAGCCCATTTGTGTGCAATTGACAAAGACTGTGAAGACTTTGAAGGCCCAATCCTAGCCCAGTTACAGCCAATCTCAGCCATTGTACACACAAAACCCACTCCTGAACCTTATTGGGCCTTAAAAAGCCCAATAACATAAGCCTAAACCTTATTGGGCCCAGACACACTCAGTGGGCCCAATACAAGCCCACACACCTAGTTGGGCCCAATACAAAACCCAAGCCCAATAAAAGCCCAAAATCCTTTTTTATAAAACTTTAGGGGCTAAATTGCAAGTTTTAAAAGTTGTTTTATAAGGAAAATAGAAAAATAAAACACAAGGGCTGGTTTTGCAATTTGCTTAAACTTCCTTTACTTCTTTTTCTATTAAAACAGCAGGGACCATTTTTGCAATTGTCCTAAACTCTTTTATTTCTTTTAGTTATAAAACCAGAGGGGCCATTTGTGCCACTTTCCAAACTATGTTATAACTAAAATCTCGGGCTAGAAAGAAAGTGAAAAGAGAAGAAAAGATGAGGGGCTAGTGTTGCACCATCTCCAAAGATCACGTTTAAACCTGTAACCATAAAACAGTACCCTCCCCGTAACGCTAAACCTCAAACCCTATTTCCCTCGTTTCACGCCCAAAACCACCTCCCAAGTACTCTCCCAGCTCACCCCTCACCTTTCCCCACAACCCAATGCCCCTATAACCCTTTCCCTGCCAAAATCACACAACCCGAGCACCCCCATCAATGGCTAAGATGAAGAGAAGCATATGGAGGGCTAGGATTGATTGGGAAACTTTGTACACTCACAGCAAGCACATCCCATGAGCTAGCAGGCTTGGAGACCTCTATAAAAGAGAAGAGAACAAGCCAAAGAAAAAAATCCCGTTTTTTACTTTCTTAGCTAAAATTTTAATTAAGTTTGTTTTAAAATTGTTGTACTCAGTTATTTTTTAAGTTTTTGTTGTAATACTTGCAGTTTTAATAGAAGTTAAGAGTTTTTGAGAAAATTGCTATTGTCGAAATTTCAAGTATGATTTAAGCTGTTTAAATCCTGTTTAAATTGTTTAAGAATGTGTTAAAGTTATTAAGTATCCCTTATAAACACCCTTTCTCAGCTTAATTTACCTAAAAACCAGTTAAAAAGCCTTTTTTATAAAATAAGGGGGTGTTTGGTTTAGTCCCAAAATGGGTCAAATGGGAATTGGCATGGGTCAAGTGCACTCAGCCAACTTTGGCTGAGTGTGTAGGGTTTATTAAGCTACTTTAATTACCACTTTTAGTTTGAAAATAAATTTTTAAGTGTTTTTTATGTTCTGTCAAAATTTGGAATAAGCCAAATTAATCTTAAGTGCTCAAGCTGTGTAGACAGCTTAAGCACACTTTGTTGTGCTTATTTGAGTATTTCTAGCCATTTACCCCACCCCTTGTTCTGTCCCTTTTGGTTTGACCAAGTATGAGTCAAAAGGTTTGTATGCATGATCTTTGAAAACCCCCATTTTCAAGCCCCATATTCAGCAGGTTTTAGTCCACCTTATTAGCTTAAATTTTGAATATAAGTTCATTTACATGCCCTTTTTATCTGTTTGTGATTGATTTTAGGTAATAAGCCCTTGAGAGCTTATTGCATAAGCTCAAAAAGCCCCCTTGTTCACTGCATTGCCCTCCCCTGGTGCTGAGCACCTAAACTCAGCCCACTTTTCTAGCTTATTTAGATAATAAGCCTTAGGATCTTTTAGCTTTTATTTATAGCTTATTAGTAGTTCTTTAAGTCCCCATAGTTTTGTAGCTTAACTCCCCTTTTAGCTTAGCTTATTCTAGGCTTAAAGTAGCATTGTTTCTGTTTTATATTAAAACTGTTAATATAGCTTAAATCATTTCTAGCTTATTTTAGGGCTTATTCTAGATAACTTAGCTTATTTAGGACTCCCCTATCCCTATTTATCTGTCCCCCATAGTTTAGCTTATTTTGTTAGCTTAAACCTCAAAGAAAAAGCAAAATAAGCTTATAAGCTTATTAAGTTTCTGTCAGTCCAAAAGCTCACATTTCTGGCTTATTCTTTGAGATTCAGCACTAAGTGCTTTTACAAAAGTTACTCCCCTTGAGCCCCTTAACAACTTTGCTTCTTTGGCTTTTTGATAATAAGCACTTTGGACTTGATTTGTAATCGGGGTAGTGCTCAGGGACTGTTTGTGTAATTTTGTTTTTCATAGTTAACATTGTTAGTCCCTGTGGTTAGATAGCCTGTTACCCCGTTTGTCCTTTCAGTCCTTTCACTGTTAGTCCCTATAGTTAACCACAGTTAGTTTATTTAATTTAATTAATATAAATTAGGTTTAAAATTAATTAGTTTAATTACTTTTTATACTTTTAATTTAATTCCAGTAAAAATTTGGCATTTTTATTTTTTAGAATTGTTATCTTTTTCTTAATTTAATTTTATTTTTTTAGAATTTTTATAACTTTTATTTTTTGTCTTTTTCTATTTTCTTAGTTTTAATTAGTTTTTAATCTTTAAAAATTCATAAAAAATCCAAAAAAGAAAAAAAAAAAATATTTTTCTTTTTTATAAAATTTTCTTTTGTCATTTAGTGTCTAGGAAAAATATAAAATTTAGTATAGGCTATATTTTTTCTTAAATTTTCGTCTTGACCCGTTTTTACGGGTGATTTACCGTTTCTTTTTCGTTTTACATTCAACGACCTCCGTTTTAGTTCTAGTTTTCTTTATTTTTCAAATTAAGTTAATTAGAATTTAATTTTGATTTTTAATTTAATTTAGCATTTATTTTCTTAATTTTTAGTATTTAGGTTTCCCGATACCTGATTCTGTTCCCCGTATTTTAGTATAGATTTAATTTTAGGATTTCCCTATAACTAATTTTGTTTCCCGTAGTTTTTAAGATCCCCATTTCCTATATCTGTTTCCCGTAGATTAAATTAGGTTTTATTTAATTAATTTTAGTTGTAATTATATCAGTGTTTCCATCATATATTCTCCATCAGTCAATTTCTCATCAAACCAGGATAATTTTCAATTGCAGCCTCGTTGGGACATACGACCCGGGAATATCTCTTCCGGAATCTTTTTATTATTGATTCTTACTTGTGTATTTTATCCTTTTGTGGAATTTGACCTTTTGCCTTGGTCAAGGGCATTCGGTCAGGATCTGTATTAGGGTTGCTATATAAGTGTGTACTAATCCACGAATCACCTTGCTTCGATCTGAGCGTTTAAAATTTGTTTGGGAAGATCCAAACCAATAGTCATAACTAAGGCTCGAAACCTGTAATGGCTTAATTCATTCTTTTCTGCTTAAAGCGTCAGCCACTACATTTGCTTTTCCCGGGTGATAACGAATTTCGCAATCGTAATCACTGAGCAATTCCAACCAACGACGTTGCCTCATGTTCAACTCCTTCTGATCAAGGATTTGTTGTAAGCTTTTGTGATCAGTGAACATGGTACACTTTGTTCCATACAGACAGTGTTTCCAAATCTTTTGAGCGAACACTACTGCTCCTAACTCCAAGTCATGAGTTGTATAATTCTTCTCATGAATTTTCAATTGTCGTGATGCATAAGCAATCACCTTCTCATTCTGCATTAAGACAGCACCTAATCCTTTATGCGAAGCATTGCAATAAACAATAAGGTTCTCAGCTCCTTCAGGTAAAGCCAAGATAGGTGCACTGCACAATTTCTCCTTTAATAGTTTAAAAGCGGCTTCTTGTTTGTCGCCCCAATCAAACTTGACCTTCTTTTGGGTTAGCTTGGTCATTGATTTGGCAATCTTTGAAAATCCTTTAATGAATCTTCGATAATAACCAGCAAGACCTAAAAATTGACGAATCTCCGTTGGAGTCTTAGGAGATGCCCAATCTTTAACTGACTCTGTAACACCCCATTTTTGGATTGCGCAGTGGAAATTACAATGGGTGTTACTAAATAGCACAATACACCAAGATAATAGAAAACGACCCAAATGAGACGTTTTACAAACATGTGTTCTATTATTTTATCAGAGAAAATACATTTAGGTCCCCACAGGAATCGTAACCACAACCATTACAACATTTGAAAGACAATTGTTTCAAATTAAAGACATTGTTTTAAAACACTTTAAGACATTGTTTTTGAAAGACAAGGAACACACAAGTAATCTTTCACCAAATCATCACACGCACGACACCTCCACGCCATCGTTGCCTTCATCCTTGGTTACCTGGGATAAAACATGTTTAAAACGTCAACAAAATTATTGAGTAAAATTCATAGAGTTTAAAATAATCAATAAGTAATAATCTTTGAACACATAATTAGTTCTCGGGAAAACATTGCAACGAATACAATGTATAACATCTCTTTTCTTTCACGCATTAAGCTCATGACACCGAACGTTAACAATACATATATCCTTTCATATGTCAATTTGCCCCAGAACAAGGTATTATTGTCATATACCTACTACTTCTAAATACAAAACGTCCATTTGACAAGGTGTTCACAAAGGATTCAGACCCTGGACGGGGTTGTCAAACCCAATAGATCTATTTAATTCATTAGCGTTCACCTCGCAAGGCAATTAACGGTTCATGAAATAAGGGACTTCGACAATAGCTACTTATGCGGAAACATTCTCATAATCGGGTCCAGCATACCATAAAATCATATGTGTTCGATTTATAAAACAAACATGTATCCCCCTCGCGGGTTTATAAAACAATCAAAAGATTTAAAAGCGAGGCTATGAACTCACCTTAAGCAAAAGAATCCAATTCAATCAAATCAACAAGTACAAATAACTTCACGTCTCAACCGCGACCTATATAATACATATATAGCGGTACGTGACTAAAAGTAAAATAATTCATATAATGCATACTTGTATATATTTATATAGTTATTACGTATATACAATCATATACTACAATCTCCAAGTGCGACGCAAAACATTTTACTTCGACGCACCCACAAATGTACAACAATTACAATTGCGTTACGCTTCGTTTACCATAAAGTATTTATTTTTAGAAAGTTGTCGAAAGTAAGGATAATATAATCCGAACTTCATATTTCAGCACTAATTAACTAACATTACGAACCCTTTACTCATTATAAACCATATTTGAAAGTATACGCAAGTTTGACTTTCAAAAGTCAAACTTCATAGTTAACTTTTACACCAAAAATTACCAATCCTAATTTGGCCGTAAAACTTTCGCTATTAAGAGTTACGTGACCCGCTTTATATCAAAACGTTCGTAAAAACAAGCTCTATCATCTTATCAAGCTTAAAATAGATTTCAAAAATTTCTCGACACGCTACGGGGTGGTCAAACTTTCTAGTCAAACTTGACAAGTACAAAACCCTTTAAAATGACATTTTTGACTTCCAACAACCATCAAAACATGTTTAACTAGCCTATTTATATATACTAAAACCATTAAACTTCAATCAATAATCAAATATACTTTCAACATTTTTGCACTTTAATCCTATAGCACATAATATATAACACGCAATATCATCAATAACATTTCGACAAGCTTAAATAGAACACTTACAACAAGCTTGACATAATAGAAATCAACACAAAAACTCATTTTGGCTCCCCCTTTTGGTTCGAGTTTGGACGCACACTCAAACAAATAAACCAAACCTTTTTCAATCAAACCCACTTTCAATAACACTTATCCAACAACTATAAACACTCTTTTTAGATCAAAACCACATGAACTCAACCCAATTTCTATTTCACAAAATACCCATTGCATGTGTAAATTTCTTAGTGTGAATATGTAGGTAATGATACAAGGATTAAGAAAATATACATGGATCGTATTGCATGTTGTAAAATCAAACTGTTTGGGTGGTTTACGGTGGTGGCCGGTCGTGGAGTGAAAAAGGAGTACATGGAAAACAAATTTTGGTAAAAGAAATAATAGTGTGTGTGTGTGTGTCCTTATATAGGATGATACTTTGGGATTTTAACACAAATGATCCCTCCTTCCTTATTATTCTTTCAAAACTAGTACAAAAAGGTTATTTGTTTCTTTATATAACCGACCAAAGGCTCGGGTCACACCACATTCGTAAATATTTGTATCCCGTCCCACTAAATTTATTTTAAAACATTTAATAAAATGTTAAATCACGTAAATCACGACTCTTGACACGCTTTTTACAAAAACACAAGGAAAAGCCATAAAATACAAAAATAAATTAATCACGCTCTCGGAGCGAAAATATAAATTTTTCTAACTTTCTCGGACGCTAAAAACAAATAGAAACTCAATCACGGCTTGTAATTTCCCAATAAATGAAAATTTTCACCAAACCTTATATAGCATAAACGACTAAACTCAATTATGTAGTAAAATAATTATCATAGCTCGGGATAAACGTTGACCTAAAACTCGGGTTGTTACAGACTCGATCTTGGCGGGATCCACGTGAATGCCTTGACTATCAATCACGTGACCGAGGAACTGTACTTTGGGAATCCAAAATTCACACTTAGAAAATTTGGCATACAACTCCTTCTTTTTAAGCAACTCTAAGATTAACTTAAGGTGATTTTCATGCTCTTGCTTTCTCTATGAGTAGATCAGGATATCGTCAATAAAGACAATCATGAATTTGTCTAGATATGGTTTGCACACCTGATTCATAAGGTTCATAAATACAGTCGGTGCGTTGGTCAAACCAAATCGCATAACTTGAAATTTATAATGACCATAATGATACCTGAATGCGGTCTTCGGGATGTCTTCTTCATGAACTCTCAGTTGATAATAACCCGATCTTATGTCGATCTTCGAGTAGACATTCGACCCTTAAAGTTGATCGAACAAATCATTAATCCTTGGAACCGAATAACAGTTCTTTACCGTTAGCTTATTTAATTCTCGATAATCGATGCACATCCAGAATGATCCATCCTTCTTCTTGACAAAGAAGACCGGAGCTCCCCAATGTGAGGAACTGGGTCTTATAAAGCCTTCGTCGAAAAGTTCCTGCAGTTGTTCTGAAAATTCTTTCATCTCGAACGGAGCTAATCGATAAGGCGCCCGTGCTACAGGAGCAGCACCAGGTATCAGATTGATTTGAAATTCCAATTGTCGGGTTAGTGGAATACCCGGCAAGTCCTCAGGAAATACTTCAGGGAAATCGCGAACAATAGGTACATCCTCAAGTTGCTTCTCCTCTGACTTGTCTTCAGCCTTTTTTGCGGTAACATGTGCCAAAAAGACATGAGATCCTTTTAGCAAGTACTTTTGATTTTTGGTACACGAGATGATGTTTAATCGAGACTCGTGTCCCTTGTTGCTCCCGTCATGACGAACAATCAAGATTCCCAAAAGGAACATGAACGATCTTCTCATCACAGACAATTACGGCATGATACTTTGGTAAACAATCCATGCCAATTATGATGTCAAAACTACAAAGTTCTATGGGCATTAAATCGATGTTGAATAGATGGTTTAAGAAGTTTAAAGTGCAACCCCGTATGATAGTATTAACTCTAATTATTTTTCCGTCGGCTAGTTCGACATCATAATCATGGTCTAGTGTAGTTGGGACGATGTCAATTAGAGAACTAAATGCAGTAGACACAAAACTCCTATCGGCACTAGTATCAAATAAGATAGAAGCATAACGGTTGTTTAGGAGGAACGTACCCGTAACGACATTGGCGTCCGGGTTTTTCCCTGCATTTCCCACTGCATAAGCCCTTGCTTGTGCTCCACCGTTCCCAGCTTGGTTTTCTCGGTTGTTATTCTTCAGTTTTGGGTAATCCTTCTTGTAATGCCCCTGAACTCCACACTCAAAGCAAGTGGCAACCCTCTTATTCGCCCCTAGGGCTCCCTGGTTGTTAGCAGTAGCAGCTCGACTTCTACAATCACGGGCCAGATGGTAAACCTTCTTGCAGTTGTTGCACTTAGGAGCACACTGCCCATTGTGATGGTAGTTACATTTTGTGCATAGGGGTAGAGATCCTCATACTCTTTCTTCTCACCAGGCCTAGCAGTGTAAGCCCTTGCTACATTTTGCCTTTTGAAAGGCTGTTGTTGAGTCTGATTGTTCCTTGAGTTTTCATCAAGCTTTCTTTTGTTCTCGGCTTGACGGTCAGCAAAAGTACAGATCTTTTGATCCATCAGTTCAGTAGCAAACTCAATTGCATCTTGCATTGTTTTTGGCTTGGACGCCATCACACTACCATGGATCATGTCTGGGAGTCTGCCAACATACTTCTCAACCTCATCATATTCTTCAGGAAACATTCTTTCACACATCAGTGCCAACTCTTGAAAACATTATGTATATCTCTTAACATCAGTTCCCTTGACCTTCAAGTTCCAGATTTCAATTTCCAACTTCTTGATTTCGCTCCTTTGGCAGTACCTGTCAGTCATCATTTTCTTCAGGGTTTTCATGTCATTCCATATGCAGCATCATGACCAACAGTCTTGACGGGGGAATTCCACCACATCAGAGCACTGCCAAGCAGAGTGCAAGTAGCAAACTTGATTTGGCACGCGACGGTGCAATTGCTTATGTGGAATACAGATTCCATTTTCTTGAACCATTGAGTCAAACCGATGACTCCTTTAGTACCCTTGAAGTTAAGGGGTTGGCATTTCAGGAAGTCACTATAGGTGCACTCATGAGTAGCGCGCTCTGTCCTTCTGCCACTTCCAGAATCATGGCTATCATCGCCATTTCCACTGCTTCGATGGGCCTCATACTCAGCCAAAGCATCAGCAACACCTTGGGCTATTAGTGCCTTAATGGTGGAATCAGTCATAGGTGTGGTGGTAGTTTTCTTTGGCAGCATTTTCTTCAAAATTACAAGAAAATATAATACATGTTAGATTTTATACAATCATAAACGCAACATGACATATGCATAATAAATAAATTTGAGATCACAACACACAGTGAAATATACAACCGAAGTAAGATCAACAATGACATAAATAAATCAACATTCATACATAACAATATCGATAATCATACATGATGGTTTTTGGTTACAAATGACCAGTACAGATGGGATACAAAATGAAAATACGGTCCTAAAGCCATGCTAGCTGGGAGTTACCCATAATACTTAGCATGCTAAACAAAATAGCTAAATGATGAAACAAGATCCCTATAGTCTACTAGCTAGGAGTTACCCATAAAACATAGCAGGCTATATAGGATAGCTAACAAATGATACAATACTAACAAATGCTACCAGCATTAGCTGGTCTATCCTGGTGTCCTGCATCTCTAGTGCGTGCTAGCTCTCTGAACCTGTCATGCTCATGCTGAATGTGACTCGTCAGCCTATCACCATCGTGAATCTTGTGTCTCTGTAGCACACTAACATCCCTCTGCAATGATCTGATATGTGCCTCTATGGCATGGCTCCTACTCTCGGACTGAGTCCATGCCTCTCGGGCATAAGCAACCTCTTGCTCATAAGCAGACGCCATGGAGCGAAATTACCTCCTCTCTCTCGTCAGTAAATAGATCTGAGCTCTCATTAAAGCTCGGTCACCCTGAGCGTCCTTACAACGCACATAGAGCTCATGAGCATCCTGTCCTTAGGTGGTAGTAAGATCTGTCACCCTCTCGTTGACCTCCTCTATGGTGGTCATCACTCTAACCTTAATATCTCAAATACTAGCATCTACAGTATCTATGAATCCGTAATCGACACTACTAGTCAACGCATTACTAAATTGCCTAGCAGCAGTAGTTGCCGAACTCTCCCCGACCCCGAACCTATGAGTGGGAGCAGTGAAACGGGCTCTCTTCCAAAGCGGCATATCCGCCTCTGGAATATCATCTCTATGAGTAGTATATGGTAACAAAAAGGGTGGTGGTAGCTCTGATGATAGTAGTTGATGGTGATGCAGCTCTAAACTGAACCATGGTTTCTCTGTAGCCTAGTGGTGCACGAGCATAGGTAAGGCTAGTATGAAAGGGTTGGGTAGGTGGTGATGGTAATGGTAAGGGTGGAGATGGTATTTGGGGGAGTGGAGATGATAGTGGTGATAATGGAGATGGTGGTGGTGATGAAGGTGTGGGTGCAGAAGCAAACTGAGCAATGAGTGCTTTAGTAGATGCTGACATAGGTGGCTGGTGTCTGATAGTCTTTTGTGCCCTACGGAGATGTGTTTGAGAAAAAGGGACCTTAGTCGAGGTGATCTAGGAGGTGGTGGTGGTGATGTAGCTGCAGACTCGTCGGTCTCAAACGGTTCTGTCTCCTCAGCTAAGGGGACAGGGTCAATAGCAGGTAGTGTAGCAGAGTCGGTTGGAGCTAGATGCTCCTCCTCCTCCTCGGAGGCCTCCTCCACCTCATCATCATCATCCTCAGAGGAATCCTCTTCCTCATCATCATCATCATCATCCTTGGAGGACTCCTTCTCCCCTCCTCATCATCATCCTTAGAGGAATCCTCCTCCTCCTCATCATCTCTTCCATCAGCAGGATAATCAATGAGATCCTCCTCTAGGTCCTCCTCTAGATTCGTGTCAGCAACAAATGGTCCCTCCTTCCTTATTATTCTTTCAAAACTAGTACAAAAAGGTTATTAGTTTTGTTATATAACCGACCAAAGAGAAGGGTCACACCACATTCGTAAATATTTTTATTCTGTCCCACTAAATTTATTTTAAAACATTTAATAAAATGTTAAATCACGTAAATCACGACTTTTGACACGCTTTTTTATAAAAACACAGGGAAAAGCCACAAAATACAAAACTAAATTAATCACGCTCTCGGAGCGACAATATAAATTTTTCTAACTTTCTCGGACGCTAAAAACAAATAGAAACTCAATCACGGCTTTTAATTTCCCAATAAATGAAAATTTTCACCAAACCTTATATAGCATAAACGACTAAACTCAATTATGTTGTAAAATAGTTATCATAGCTCGGGATAAACGTTGACCTGAAAGTTAGGTTGTTACAGACTCGATCTTGGCGGGATCCACGTGAATGCCTTGACTATCAATCACGTGACCAAGGAACTGTACTTTGGGAATCCAAAATTCACACTTAGAAAATTTGGCATACAACTCCTTCTTTTTAAGCAACTCTAAGATTAACTTAAGGTGATCTTCATGCTCTTGCTTTCTCTATGAGTAGATCAAGATATCGTCAATAAAGATGATTGGCTGATAGTATATATAAAATATATAACTCAAATGCAAGTCTCAACCAAATGCCCTTGACCAAGGCAAAAGGTCAAAAACCTAC